>JAXQQM020074353.1:0-12729 GCA_034641835.2 Pinus albicaulis
CTCCCTGTCTTGGCAACTCTGTTGCTTCTGCTATAAATGACTCTGTGATGGTGAACTTGATATCCCCAATTTCTACCTTTGATCCATCGAACGACTTGGGAAATGACTGTGATTTCTTTGTGGAATCCATTGAAATTCTCTATAAAGCTTAGCCATCCAACCTGCTGTAATAGCCCCTTAATTTGAGGGTACCCTTCTAAATATTTAGTTCCAATTAGCTCTGACCTTGCACTAAGCCCCATTTATTCTTGATAAAGATTGCTTCCTTTCTTTGGCTTCAATTCACTGCTATGTTTCTGTTCTTCTGTCCGAAGCAAAAGTAACTGTGGAAGGTTGTCTTACCCTAAAAAATGACTTCTCTGCGGATGAGAATTGGCTACGGAATATAATGATAGTGAGTGGATGTGAAAAAATGAATAGGGTAGTGGTAAATCACGAGGATAATCGGGTTTAAGAGTTTGATATGGGATGAAAGACTGCGAATAAATCTTATGAATATTTCAAAAATCATCAATGAATGCTATGGTCTGATGACATGACCTAATAGGTCACTTCTAGAATTTGACCATTAATTTTTAATTAATGATGATTTGTTATGGAGTGGGATGGAAGGGATTTGGTCTAGGAGTTTTGATGATAGGCATTGATCAATTCGAATAATAAAATAACTTTAGGAAAACATATGACTTAACCATATTATACCTTTCATGATTTTCTATCATAAATAATTTCACACAGTTTTACCTTAGCCCTTTTTAAATTTTTGTTGCTTTGTTGTGCTTTTTCTTTCATCTGAAAAATATTGATCTTTTAGGCTCCATAATCTTCTTTGACTCATCCTCTGTTTACTAAAGTAGTTTTGTAGAATCAATTGGGTGCAGAATAGGTAGCTACAAAATGTACCTGTAAAAACTCTGAAATATGGAATGGAATGAAGTGAAATGTGGATGGAGTGAAGTATGGAATGGAATGAGATGGATCATGAATATGTAGTGGAATGAAATATGGATAAAGTGAGATATGGATGGAATGAATGAGATGGATCATGAAGTATGAAAAGTGAATCTACAACTTGTGATTTTATGATACTTAATTGCAGAAAAGAACAATTTTGAAAATCTAAAGTGTCAGAAAAATTCTGATTTTCACCTTAGATTTTTTATATAAACATGGCAATCAATGATTGCTTTTCATGTTTATACGCTTTTTTTATATATATTTTTTACTATCTATATATATATATATATATATATAGATATATATATATATATATAATTGAAGAAGAATAAAATTAAGTTAGTGAAGAAGAAGGGTTCTTCTTCACTAATTTCATATCAATATTATCTTGAAATTTCTTGACAAATTCCTCTCTTGAAAGTGGCTTATGATACAATTTCAGTCTATGTCCATTTACAAGAAAGGCTACCTTTCCTTCATCTATTGTCCCGATCTTTATTGCTCCATTTTCAAAAAATTTCACAATCTCGTATGGCCCAAGCCAATGAGTCTGAAATTTACCTGAAAAATCCTTGAACTTTGAATCAAATAAGAGAGCCCAATCACCTTCTTTAAATTTCTTTTACTTCATGTACTTATCATGCCATCTAGTCCTTTGTTGTTGGACTATGCTTGTTCTCTGGACTGCATCTTGTATGATCTCATCCAATTCATTAATTTTCTCTAGTCTATGATTTTGTGCTTCTGTTAGATCAAGTCCTAACTGGACTGCCATTTTGAGAGTTTGGATCTGAAACTCTATGGGAAACAAGACTTATTTTCCATAAACAAGTTCATAAGGAGTGTGACCTGTTGTGTTTCTCCATGTAGTTTTGTAGGCCCACAAGGCTTCAGGAAGCCATTCTGCCCAATCTCTCCTATGTAAATGGACAGTCTTTGTTAGGATCCCTTCAATGACTTTATTGGTAGATTCCACTTGACCATTTGCTTGTGGATGGTAGGAAGTAGATTTTTTGTGTCTGATATTGTACTTTTCTACCATTTGCTCCACTAGCTTTGATGTAAATTGAGCTCCTTGATCTATAAAAATTTCTCTTGGGACACCAAAATGAGTAAAAATATCCTCAAAAAGAAAATTGACTACAGATGATTCGGTAGAGAAAAGTAATGGTTTGGCTTCTACCCATTTGGTAACATAATCAGTGAAAACTAATATATATTGATTTTGTCTTGATGAAGGATTAATAGGTCCTACAAAATCCAAAGCCCATTTCTCAAAGGGTTCAATGTGTACCTGAGGTTGCAGTGGCATCTCACCTGAAGGAGAAGGTTTCCCTACCCTTTGGCAACTGTCACACATTTTAACATACTCTTTAGCATCCTTAAAGAGGGATGGCCAATAATATCCTAAATGAAGAATCTTATAAGTTGTCCTCTTATCAGCAAAGTGTCCACCACATGGTTCATCATGACATGCCTTGAGGATCTCAGTCATCTCATCTTCTTGAACACATCTTCTGATGATGAAATCTGGACCTGTTTTGTATAACTTATTAGCAATCCATGAATATTTTGCACTATCATTAATGATCTTTCTTTTATCTCTTATATTCATAATTGAAGGAAATTTTCCTGAAACTAGATAGTTCGCAATATCAGCAAACCAAGGAGTTTGAGTAGTAATTGCAAATAGATATTCATCAGGGAATTTATCTTCAACTGGAGTATTGTCTTTAATGTTTTGTAGTCTAGATAGGAAATCAGCTACTGTATTTTGTTCCCAGGCCTATCTATAATGGTGATGTTAAACTCTTGTAAAATCAATAACCATCTTGTGACTCTACCATTAGTAATTGATTTTTTCATTAAGTACCTAATTGCAGAATGGTCTGTGTGAACAAAATATTCATATCTTGCTATATAGTGTCTAAATTTATTTATGGCATGAACAACAGCTGAGAACTCTTTTTTAGTTACAGTATAATTCAACTCTAAAGGAGTCAAATTTTTTACTTGTATAGTAGATGGCATAAGGAATCAGGTCCTTTTGTCCCAATACAGATCCTAAAGTTGTATCTGAGGCATATGTTGAAATATGAAAAGGTAATTTCCAGTTAGGTCCCCTTAAAATAGGTGCTTCAAAGATTTTTGTTTTCAGGGTTTCAAAGGCTAACTGGCAATCAGGATTCCAATTGAATTCACAGTCATTGGTAAGTAATTTGAAAAGTGGAGATGCTATCTTGGTGAAGTTTTCTATGAATTTCCTATAATACCCTGTAAATCCTAGAAAACTCCTAACATCTTTTTGACAACTTGGAACTAGTAGTCTAGAGATGACTTCAACTTTTGACTTATCAACTTTGATCCCCTCTCCTGAAATGTGATGTCCTAGAACAATCCCTTCAATAAACATCATAAAACACTTTTTATGACTTAATGAAATATTTTCTTCTTTGCATATCGTTAGAAATTTTTCCAAGTTTGCTAAGGCTTCTTCAAATGTGTTTCCATAGACTGTGAAGTCATCCATGTATACCTCTACACAGTCATGTATTAGATCTGAAAAGATTCCTAATATTTCCCTTTGGAATGTTGTAGGTGCATTGCATAATCCAAATGGAAATACTCAGTAGGCATAGGTACCCCAAGGACAGGTAAATGTGGTCTTGTCTTGATCCTCAAGTGCTACTTGAATTTTATTATAGCCACTGAACCCATCCAAAAATGAAAAGTACTTCTTGCCTGCTAATGTGTCTAACACCTGATCTATGAAAGGTAAGGGAAAATGGTCTTTAAGAGTAGATTTTTTCAGTTCTCGGTAGTCAATACATACCCTCCATTTTTTATTCTTCTTGGGTAAAATCACCAAAGGAGAGACCCACTCACTATCTAAAATGGGATAAATAAAATTGACATTTAACAATTTCTGCAATTCTTCTTTAACAGTCTCCCTAAGGTTTGGATTCATCCTTCTCTGAGGTTGTCTGATTGGTTTACAATTTTCCTCTATATAGATATGATGAGTGCAAGTCTTAGGATTGTTCTCTTTCATGTCAGTGTACTCCCAAGCATATGCAGCAGAGTGTCTCTGTAATATTTTGACTAACTTTTCTTGTTGAAACTTTTCTAGGTTTTTGTTTATGTTTAAGGTCTTTCCTGGGAATATTTCAATTGTAGAGCTGCAAAATTATTCCATGGAGTAAAGAAACATCTGTCTTGATGATAAGAACTCAATGTTATATTCTTCTTGAAACTGTTCATATTTAAATTCTGAAGAAGATTCATAATTTTCCAAAGTATTCAGAATCTGACTATCTTCACTAATTTCTGAAATAGTGAAGAGAGGTTGTATATTTTCTTCATCATCAATCCATTGAGTATCATCTAATTCTGTGATTGTTCTTGCTAGAGGATACAAGGTGAATTTCTTGGTTGAACTTCCATCAGATATGTACATATCACCATATCTATAGCTAATGAAAGCATCCGCTGTAGCTAACCAAGGTCTTCCTAATATAATAGGATGTCCTCCTAGATCATTTTTAGGAGTTAGGATCATGAAATCCACAGGATACTCCCAAGAATCTAAGGACACTGGAATGTCAACTATTATCCCATCTGGTTTGATCACAGATCTATCTGCTAATTGTAGCAGTCTGGGTGTAAAAATAAGATTAGGAAGTTTTAGTTTTTCCATGATTTGTCTACTCATGGTATTGATTGTTGCTCCTAAATCAATAAGTGTGTTCTGGATTTCATTTCCATTGATGTGTATTCCGACAACTGGATTTCCTGGGTCTAGATACTTAGGAATGGCAATCTTACCCATCATTATATCTACTATTTTTCCTACCAGTTGTATTTTCTTTATCTCTTTTATTCTTTTTCCTGTTTTTTTCATATTCAACTCCTTTATTATTTTTTCTAGGATTGAGATTTCCTTGATAGCTTGTAATAATGGAATCTTAATACAAACATTTCTTAACTCATCGAGGAAAGCATAGTTAGGCATCATAATTTGTTTCTCTACACCCCTATCAATTTGTAATATTTCTGGAAAAGGAGGTGTATAAGTAGATGTTGATGGCTTCTCTAATATAGGAGTTGAAATTATTGGCTCTTTCTACTTTGATTTTTCAATGTTTTGGTCTTGAAAAGATGTGTTTCCCTCGAGACTTTTATTTACCCGTAGAGAATCTTCCTTAGAATTTTTTTTCTCTTGTAGAATTACAGAAGGTTTCTTCTTTTCAAGTATTCTTCGAGACCTAAGTTGAACATCATTTTTTTTTTCTTTCTAAATCTGACTAATTCTATTTATGTAAATATAATAATACAAAACTGCCTCAGCTCAGCTGTGCTAGCCTGAGACTGGGCTTGAAAGTCAAACATAGTTCTAGAATGAAGCTGCCCATGTAGGGAAACCAGCTCTATAGTTTCATTCTCACCGCCCTTGTACAGGGAAACCGGTGGACTAGTTAGGATTGTCTTGATACAGTAGCAAAACACTAACACTATTATAAGCAAAAACCAGAAAACTGTAGTGTACTGTAGATAACCAGCATTGCTAACAAGATAAACAAGTTGAAAAACCATACTGCGCCAAGGCATTGTTGAGTCAGAAGGAGTTGGAAGGCGAGGGCTTTTCCTCCACTATTGGGCAGCCGTAAACAGCTTCAGGATCTTCCATTGCACTTTGTTTGTTGCGTTCTTCAGCGTCCTTCTCAGCTTCTTCAGCGTCCTTCTCAGCTCCTGTGTTAACCTGCAGGGGGGAGAGACCAGAGGTGGGATTGGCATAATCTGCTGGTGCGGGAAAGTGCTCATTGGGAGAGGGGGCAGGGGAGGAACGAGGTTCGGCTTGGACAGGATGGGGGTCGACAGGAGCAGAATGGGATACAGACCAAGAGGGCTGGTTAATGGAGGCGTCCTCACGCAAAGTAATAGTGATGAAAGCTGTGATGGAGGGCCGATTAAAGGCGCTGTCAAACCGCAGCTTTGCCCTTTGAGTGGTTTGACGAATGAAACGACTGCGTTCAGGCTGAGGGGCAGGGGCGGAGAAGCGCGGAGGAGCTACAGGCCGAGGATAGGAGGGAGGGTGGCCAAGAACAAAGGCAGGAGGTGTCTCAGAGAAAGGTATGCTTGAAGAAGGGCTGTCGCCACTCGAACAACCTCTATGGCTTCCTCGTCGAGCGGTCATGCGCTGCCTGAGGCGAGGCATGATGAAGCCAAGAGACACAGGTTCATGAGACTTGGGATTCTGGAGCGAATCGACAGCAGAGAAAGAAACCGGAGCAAGATGCAAGATAGAGCTGGAGATAGGCTGAGGATCGATGGAACCTGGGCAGAAATTGCTGTGGGAGAAATGCGCTTCCGGTCCGAAATCGATACAGCTATAAATCGAGCAGCGCCTACCTGTTACTGTGCGAGCGCTGGGCTCTGCACAGTGGGCAGGGCACGCGCCGTTCAGAGGCACCATGCATTTGCAAAGAGAGGCGGCAAGCTTGGCCAGAGTCACCAAACAATCGCACAGAGAGACGGTGAGCTCGTCGCTCCAGGAACAAGGTTTCATAATGCACCAGCCAGGTGGAACAGGAGGAATGTATCGCCGGCGTTGAGAGTTAATGCCAGCATCAAGCGGAGTAAATGCTGTGGTTATGGGGCCGTGGAGGGCCATGTGGCCACCACGCGCCAACTTCGTTGGGAAATGGCCAAAGCCAAAAATCCCGATGCCTCTATTGATCATCCGCATCCGGAGAGTTTTGATCATTTTGCACCAAGTTGATGCAATTCTGGAGAGTAACCCTGTCATTAATGATATGAAGAGGGCCATGGTTAAGAGTATCTGTGCTGTCAACTCCTAGATTGGCTAGGAGGTCCGCAACCTTGTTACCTTCTCTTCTGGTGTGAACGAAGGATATCGCTTGATTGTTGTCCAGCCATTTGCTGAGATTGTCTAGACGGGATGCCATTCTCCAACTATTGGTAACTTTGGAGGTGTTGGTGCCCTGCAGAAGTTGAGTAGCTATGGCAATGAGGATTTGAGAGTCTCCTTCTACTAGGATGGGGGTAAGACTGTAGAGTTGGGATAGGATAAGTCCTTGCCAAAGACCTTCCAGTTCCGCTAAGTTGTTGGTGTCCCAACCTATCGATCCATAGTAGATAGCAAGAGTGTTCCCTTGAGCGTTTCTGAAGATGCCTCCAAAGCCTGCTGGACCTGGATTCTCCTTAGAGGCTCCATCAAAGTTTAATTTGTAAATGCCTGGAGGGGGAGGCTGCCAGTGGATTGAAGTGTTAGGAGCCTTTGGCTTGGCGGTGCTGGAATTGACTTTTATTTTAAGTTGCCAATTTTGCCACACAGCTGCTTCCTTTGGTTGCTTGGGGAGATCCTCTTCCTGCCATGCAATGAGGTTGAGAGTCTCTTGAAGATTTTTGCTGAAGTTGTCCCAAATGATGTCCAGAGGAGTTGTTTGATTTTTGAATATCCTTTTGTTTCGCTCCTTCCAAAGAATCCAGAAGAGAAAACCTGGGATTAACTGCCAGAGATGGTTGAGGATGGTGCTGTTGTAAGGTCGCTGGGGCCAGTTGCGCATGATGGTGACAAGGTCTCCTTTTGGCTTATTGCGTTGAATTCTGAAGCATATTTTTTCCCATAGTTGACTAGCAAGATGGCAAGTTAACATGAGATGCTGAGATGTTTCATTGTCTTGCTGGCAATTTGGGCATTGTGAGGGGCCGTTGAAGCCACGCTTGAGCAGGTTGTCCCAAGTTAAGATTCTTCTATGGCTAAGGAGCCAGAGAAAGGTGGAGATTTTAGGCCACGTACCTGGAGCCCAGACCAATTGCCAAAGCCTGTCTTTTGGAAGCTGGATAGGGTGCATTAAAGTAAAGGCTTCTTTTGTGGTGAACGAGCCTTTGGGGGAGTAGCCCCAACGGAGCATATCTGGTTCCTCTGAGCATCTGATTTTCCTTCGTTGTAATTCCTGTTGAAGAGTTGCCTGTGTATTACTGTGAGCATTGGGCAGAATGGAGGTTGGGTGCTTCCATTGTCTAAAATCATTGGAAGCAATGTGGGTCCAGCTTTGATTGACTTTGATTTCTTCTAGAGGATTGGGTCTGTCATTGTTGGAGAGGCTGAGAATTTCAGTGAGTTGTGGATTTTGCTGCCAGGAGTCTGTCCAAAATCTGGCTGTTTGCCCATTCCTTATTTCCCAGAAGCTGTGCTGCTGTATAAGTGCGAAGTGCTGTTTGGCGGCATTCCATATGAGTGAACCAACTGCTCCAGGGTGAAGCCTGACCAGGTCTTCAGGCGGCCTCTTATTAGCATATTTAGCTGTCCATATTTTAGCCCATGGTTTCAAAGGATTTGAGAGCCAGTTCCACCAAAGTCTTGCCCCCATAACTTCGTTGCTGTGTATGGGATTTCTGAGCCCCAGGCCTCCAGCTGCTTTGGGGGAGCAAACCGTGCTCCAGTTGACCAGGGCCCATTTGCGTTTTTGGTCTGAAGAGCCCCAGAGGAATCGTCGTTGCAGATTTTTGATTTGATTGAGCACCCACTTTGGAGCTACAAGCACAGAAAAAAGATATAGAGGCATGGATTGCAGAACCGCTTTGATGAGGATAAGTCTACTGGATATATTGAGGGCTCTATAAGTCCAAGAGGAGAGCCGAGCTTCCAGTTTTTCCAATAGATGATTCCAAGTGGAGTGTTTGATAGCAGTGGAAATAAGAGGGGAACCTAAGTACTTGGAAGGGAGTTGGGCGGGAGTGAAGCTCAGAATTCGGGTTATGCTGGATTGGATTAGAGGAGGGGTGTTAAAAAAGAAAAGCTGGGATTTGGAGACATTGACAGTCATACCAGAGGCTGCGGAGAAGAGGTTCAGGATTTTCTTGAAAGATCTAGCTTCCTGGATTGAAGGGAACCCAAATAGCATATTGTCATCAACAAATTTTTGATGAGTGGTGAGAGAGCCATGAAGGGAGAGACCACGCATATGGTTAGTGAGGACAACATGATGGATGAGCTTGCTGAGACCTTCAGACATGAGGACAAAGATGAAGGGTGATAGGGGGTCGCCTTGTCTGATGCCCCTTGAAGGTTTGAACGGCATAGAAGGGATGCCATTGACAAGAATGGAGTACAAGGGCGTAGTAATGAGGGACAAAACCCATCTTATCCACATTCGGTCAAAGCCAAAAGCTAAAAGGATGCTTTGAATATAATGCCAGCTTAGTTTATCAAATGCTTTAGATAAATCAATTTTGAGGAGCATACCTGGCTTTTTGGAAGTTTTGAGAGAATGAATAACTTCATGCGTGAGGATGATGCCGTCCATGATTTGCCGTCCTTCTACATATCCAGTTTGTTCTGGCGATATGAGGAGAGGGAGTAGAGGCTTTAGTCTGTTGGCTATGACCTTGGAAATGATTTTATAGATCACGTTGCAGAGGGAAATAAGCCTGAACTTTTCCGGAGTGCTAGGTTGTTCTTCTTTCGGTACCAGGGCAATGAAGGTGGCATTTAAGGAGGGGAGGAGCCAATGAGCAGCTCTGGATTCTTCCACTAGCTGCCAGACTTCTGCTTTAATAAGATCCCAGAAATTGTGGAAAAAATTAGAGGTGAAGCCATCGGGCCCGGGCGCCTTGCCGTCCTTCATTTGAGTCACTGCAGATTCGACTTCTTGAAGAGTGACAGGGCAGAGTAACATCTTGTTGTGCTCATCAGTGACTAATTTGGGAATGAGTTGTGAGATTTGGTCTATAGCCGGCTGTCGGTCTACTGTATGGTATTCCTGCTGTATGCTTTGAAAATGGTCCAGTAGAACTTGTTCAATCTCCTCTTGTTGTTCCACTTTTGCTCCTTGTTGAGTGGTTATATGAGGAATGCGGTTTTGCATTCTTCTTTGTGTTGTTGATCTGTGGAAGAATTTTGTGTTCTTCTCCCCTTCCTTTAACCAGGTTATTCTAGATTTTTGCCGCCACAGGAGTTCTTCTTGCTTACGTCTCTCCTCTAGTTTCTTGTGTAGATCTTGTTCCTAAGTAGCGAGCTCTTCAGTTCTTCCTCCACTTATGATTTTTTGCTGAGTTTCTTCCATTTTGCTTTCGAGGATTTTGATTTCTTGAAATATGTTTCCAAAGACGGAGACGTTCCAGTTCTTGATGACTGCTTTGAGATGCTTGAGCTTTTGTTGAAATTGGTACATTTTCGAGCCAGGGGGTGGTGTGAAACTCTGCCAGGCATGAGTGACAAAATCTTTGAATGAGGAGTGAGAGAGCCAAAATGCTTCAAATTTGAATGGCTTTTTGTATTGAAGACCAACATTTTGCCAATGGAGCATAATGGGCCAATGGTCCGACCCTGTCTGCGGTAGGATTGAAGCCGATAGGTCCCCCCCTATGTGGATGGCGTTGTCAGAAATGAGGAAACGATCTAACTTTGAAGCGATCTGTTGAGTACCAGTTCTCTTATTGTTCCAAGTGAACGTGCCATTTGAGAAGGGAATGTCTATTAGCCAACTGTTGGCTATGAATTCTTTGAAGTGAGCGCTGTCCTGGTCTGCTCTGAGTCTTCCCCCTGTTCTTTCTCCCATCTTAGTGATCATATTGAAGTCCCCTGCAGCAATCCATAGGGGGTAAGTTCTGTTTGAATTTAAATTCACCATGGTATGAAGAAGAGCTATTTTCCTTGCCTGGTCCTGTGGGAATTAAACATTGGATAGATGCCCGTGAATGTTGGATCCAATGGGGTGGAAAGTTGCTTGTATAAGGTGGTGCGCCGCATGAAAGTTGGAAAGATCTATGGACAGAGTGTCCCAGACGATAGCGAGGCCTCCTGAAGAACCGGAGGCATCCACTGCTACTGAGCTACAGCTAGGCCAAGCCTTGGTCAGGATTGTTCCTAGAGTTTCACTGCTACATTTTGTTTCTTGAAGAAAGAGTATATTTGGTTTTTCTTTCTGTATCATATTTTTGAGAATTTTGTGCTTTCCAGGGCTGTTGAGCCCTCTAATGTTCCATGAGATTAACTTCATGTGGAACTGTTTGACAAAGGTTTGAAGAACCTTGTAAGCTTAGGATATCGGCCTGAGTCGACCAATATTTGCCCTATGGTGATGGTACGCTGCCAGTCTGGCTTTCGCCCTCTTTTTCTTGATTCTCTTGTGATTTTGAGGCTGTCCCAATGGTTGCCAGGTTGAATCCGAGCTTCTTTTGTTGATGGGCGCTTGAGAAGACCTTTTCTAATTTATCAATTTGATGAGGGTTGATGGTGTCAAAATTCTGGTTTTTGCAAGCTTCCTCAAGCTCTGATATGTCGAGTTCGCCTAGGTCTAGGCCTTCGGAATCCTCTTCCATGAAAGTCTCTTGACTTCCGCTGATCAGAGCCTCATTAGAGACAACAGGTTGGGTATTAGGGTTATCAACTTCCATTGTGGCAGGATGCCAGGGTAGGAGCTTGATCCCAGCAGAGCGGCTGTCTGGGTTAGTTTCAGAAGAAAGCTTTTGGTCTGGGGTTTGCACGGGGTTGGGTTTGGCTGAAGGCTTTGGTATATCCGAAGGTTGAGAGGGGGCTATAACCTGGCTAGGATCAATCTCAGAGGCAAGATCAGGGTTGGAGAGAGCAGCAAAGCTATTACTGGTGGAAGGAATATTGGAAGAGGGAGAGGGTTTCTTACCTGTCGTGGAAGGTTTCTTGCCATGCCTTCTTTGCGGGGGAACTTTGGTGAAACCATCAGCTTTCGGAGATGCCTCCGCCTCTTTTGCCTGAGCCTGTGTGGTGAGGGGGCAGTCTCTGAAAAGATGCCCTAGTGCATGGCATCTTCGACATCTAAAAGGGACATGCTCATAGTCTAAAGGCTGAATCCATTCAAAATCACATCGCAAGGGACGCCAACAAGATTCGGGTAGGTCATTCGTATGCATTTGGACACAAAGATACAGCATATGAGGTGTAACTGAAGCTTGTTTCTTTCCCTATTATCTTGATAAATTTCCTCTCAGACCTTTGCCACCGTTTGGAGAGATTCTTCGTCCCGCATCACCTAGTGCTGTAGCATAGCGCATCCGCACAGTGCCCGCTAAAATTTTCTTTGTCTGGGTTGAATCTTTCTACCCAGTTCCGAAGATATAACCCAGCGGAGTTGAAAAAGTAAGGCCCTCCATCCATTACTCTGTTTCTGTCTTCGATGCAGTTGAAGATCGCTGTGAAGAATCCCTTTGGTCCAAGTTGTAGCGTAACTTGCCCTTTGGGCTTCCATTTGGAAGCAACCCAGCCATACAGGGCTTTCTCAGTCGGCCAGAAGCCGATAAATTTGCCAATGAGAGCGTGGTCTCTCATGTACTGGATTCGAGCGTTTATCCGATGGCTGGGCAGTTCAATCTTGGGTCTTTCTATAGCAATGGGTTTGCAGGTGGAGGACTTGGGCACCTCCGCCTCTTGCTGAGTTTGCGTGGTCGGCGCTTCAGGAAGCGGCGTTTCCTGGCTTTTGTCGGCGGTTTCGTTGCTTTGCACCGAGCTAATGTGGGTGCCATCGTTGTTAACAGGGGGGGGCTAACCTTCCCCCCCGAGCTGGAAGCCATGGACAGTGTTCAGGCCGCGCGGGCTGGCTGAGAGCAGGCCGAAACGACAGATTAGTGGCGCCGACAGACTAGGGTTTCTGCAGAGGCATGCGTGAGCGCATCAGTTCCCTGCAAAATATTTGTCTTCACTTCTGTCGGCAACAAAGGGTTAAAAAACATCTCCTAAAAGTAATTGAACCTCCTTGTCACCTCCTACCTAAG
>JAXQQM020084060.1:0-20932 GCA_034641835.2 Pinus albicaulis
TATTATATATATATATATATATATATATATATATATATATATATATATAGTTTAATTTATAAATGAAATGACTTTTTCATTAGAATTTCACAATAAAATATCAAGCTAAATTGTAGTTTTTAATTTTTTTTTATAATACATATTTGAATGCATAAATAGATTCAACACTTCTACAGATTAAACAACTTAAACTCAAAATTTTAAAAATCTCTACAAAATTTTATGAGATGACAAGTGCGAGACGGGTAATAATAAATCCCGATGAATCAATAAGAATTGACTTCGCTTGGGGCCTCGGTATCAAAACTAACAATCAGGCAGAATCTCTGGCGCTTTGGAAAGGCTTAGAACTTGCCATACAACATAACATACACTCCGTCCACGTTATCGGAGACTCTTCCTAGGCTATAAGCAACCTTCTGCGCATCCAGAACATAAATGGTAGGAACACTTCTCCAATTTGGGATAGAATAAAAAACACTCTTCCCCACTTTGAGTCTCTCACCGCGTGGCATGTAAAAAGAGAACTAAACGGTCAAGCAGAAAACAAAGCAAACCAGGGCACCTGCCTTCATCCAAACCAAATCAAGATGGGGGCCAATTTGGAGTCACACCATCTTCCATAATCGTTTATGATGGGCGAAAAAATCCCCACGTCAATGCGCCAAGGGAGTATTGGTATGAGGGAGATTCAAAATATTTGTAGTTTAAATGGCAACACAGAGAAGATGGATGGCACGCTTTGCCTCCACAACAGCCGCAAGCCAAGCGATAACACGAAGCGATATGTGCTGGAAGAAGGGGAGAATACCGGTAAGCTCCCTCTGATAAGACGTCCCTCTCATCAGCAAATTAATGCACACGCTAGTAGGAAGTATCGCAAGCTGCTCAACTCGCGACAAAACGGGAAGTGGGAAACAATGGCTGCTGCGGAGGATGAGAAGTTCGCCTCCCTACGACAAACGGAGCATGGGAATACGACAAATCATATCAGTCAGCCAAGAGCCACCAAGGTGTATATCATAACCGTCACTGCTGGTGTTGGAAGTAATCACACCATCGCCATAGACATAAACATAAAATTGCAGAGGAGCAAGGAACCGGACAGCTATAGGCTCGTGATCACTCTAGCCATTGAAGGTCAGTAACCAGTTAAGGAAAAGGAGGCGAAGGCAAACAGGAGAATAGATTTAGTCTCGACAGAGGAGGGAAGCTGCCTTATCAGCCCAATGGAGAACCACAATATGAACTTTGGCCCCTTCAATGAGCCGCAACCTGCCCCAAATGAACTGCGTAGGAGACAGGTCGCTCAGCTAGAACATCTGCAAGCCAACTTGAACACTCTGCTCCTTAATTTGAGGGACAAAGACAAGGTCGTGTAAGAAAGTAGGGAAATACATGACATTCGCATCAGAGACCTGGAGAAGCAGGTGGTTTGGCTTCAAAGGGAGCTGGGGCTTTTGCATTGGCAGCGGGACCAAGACAGGCAAAGACCTACTACTCAAAATATTCTCGGAACTCTCGACGATAATCCTAGAACCGCAGTTGAGACTCAACATGGCAGCAACGACAACACTCAAGGTGATCAACATGGTAATCTTGGAGCTCAGCACAGTCAGACTGTCAAGCAGGAAAAGGACCCCTTCAACAATCTGGGTCAAGGATTCAATTTCCCTTAGTTATGTTTTTAAATGCAATGTTTTAGTGTTTTAATTCTAGGAATTTTCTACAAGGAGTATAGTGTATTAAGGTCTGCTAGAACTATTAAGGACAATAGAGGTCAAATTTTTGCAAGAAAGTTTTGTATAACTAGTATAGATCCTACCAGAACAGTCATGCCAAAACAATATGCAACTGGGCATGAAACCAACAACTTTTGAATTTTAATATAAACCAGTACCCAATTCTGTAAAAAAAAAAAGAAAAAAATCTCTACAAAATTTTGATTAAAATAGATTCAACACTTCTATAGATTAAAAACATACCTTTTTATCTATAAATTAAACAACATCTATCTATTTTTAGAACTTTGGCTTATGTGATCCATTGATATTTATAGAATTCTTTTGGTAATAATGACATGTAAATAAACTTTGTCGACGCGTTTCGAACCAACTAGTGTGGTTCATCATCAAGACTCAAAACATCTATCTATCTCTATATATATAATTTTATGTTTTTAAATATTTATTTAAGATTTTAAAATAAAAATTTATTTATTTTATTAAAAAAAAATCATACCAAAAATATTAACTCTTTCCATCTATAATTCAAAAAATAATTTATATATAGGAATTTGGCTTATGTGATCCATAAATGTATATAAAATCTTTCGGCCATAATCACATCTAAGTATATTTTTGTCGACGCGTTTGGAACGAGCCAGTATGGTTCATCATCAGGACAAGATGAGAAATCTAATCAAAGAACCAGTTTAAATAGATAAAAGACCAATGTGGTTCATCATCAAAACAAGATGAAAAATATGATCAAATAATCAGTTTAAATAGATAAAAAAACACTCTACCTAACCGTTATAAATTACTACTAGTTTGACTATATTATATATATTTTAAAATTATTTTAAATTTTAAAATTAAAATAGAAATAAATATTTATTATTTTATTAAAATAAATCATACCAAAAACATTAACTCTTTCCGTCTCTAATTTAAAATTTTATATTATTATTTAATTCACCATATTGTTATTACCTCTTCTTTTCATCTATAACACTGTCAAAAGAAATCTCAAAATGGCACCCTTTAATACGATTGAGAAAAAGACCTCATAAGTCTTATAAATTTGCCACCTACTATCCATTCTAGAATGAATTATTTTCCAAACGAAGTTTCCCCAGAGGGAGCTCCTCTTCATGATGTCTTGTCTTATCCCAATGATACCCCGAACGCAATTGAAAAGCGATGTATATCAAATTGATATTGTAGGTACACCGTGTTAAGTCAAAAGGACCGTCTAAGTCATAGACACGTGCCACCTACTATCCTTCTATCATGAATAATATTTTAATCATTTCCAAAAGAAGGTTCGTCAAGCTCAGCTCCTCTTGTTGATATCTTTATAAAATAGGTTTTTAAGGAAAGTTTTTGATTAATTTTATATTTATAAAATAGGTTTTTTAAAATTAATATTAATTATTTTTAAGAAAAGTTTTTAACTTTTTTTGATATTATTATTAGTTGTCAAATTAGCAGAGAGGATAGTTATATTGGTGGTTATCTAAGACAACTATATTGGTTATTATTTAGGATAGTTATATTGGTTGCTATTGATTGTTATTTATGAAGGCTTATTATGGAATTACATGTTGTTGGTGGTCCTTAAGGGGGTAGGCTTTCACTTGTGCCATATATCTTTGAGTCTTGAATCGTTAATATGTTTCCTTACATCCACAGAAAACAAGTTCTTAGCCAACCATAAGTGATCCTTAAGGGGGTCGGCTTTCACTTCTAACAGATATCTTTGAGTCTTGAGCAGTTAACATGTTTCCTTATATCCAAAGAAAACAAGCTCTTAGCCAAGCATAAGAAGTTTTACTGCATACTCAAGGCATTGTCATATATATATAAATAAATTTTATCTATAAATTTCATATTATAAAATAAGTATAATTTAAAAAATTTAGCTTTACTTTAACCAACATCTATAAACAAATCTTTGGATAAGTTAATCTTTGTATAAGTTTATTTTTATTTTTATAAAGTTGATAAATATAAGAAAATATAATTGATGTAAAATATAATGTATTTTTAATAAAAATTTATAGTTGCCATTTTAATTTGTGATTTTTATGTTATAAAATATTATGTAAATTATAAAATTTAAGATTAAATCTTTATAAATCAAACCATATATAATGGATTAATTAATTTTAATATTTAAATAAATATAAATAAATAAAATTATTAAGTTAATTTAATGAATTTTAATGAAATGTATTAGGGTTGTTACGAAGTTTTCAAATTGTTTAATTGAAGTTTGAGTATATATATATATATATATATATATATATATATATATATATATAATGTTTCAAAACCATATTACATAGTGCAATTATAAAATCTTGATTTTTCTTTTCATCTAGAATGACTCTTACTAACTATAGGGAAGTCATAAGTGTCACTCATATAATTTTTACAAAAAGACTCACAAAAACAAAACAGATATTTTGGTTATATTTAGACATTACAAAACATAAACTAAGACCAAATAAACTAGCAAATATGTAAACCATTAAGAGTTTGAGGAAGAAATAGGAGTTGAGTCCTTTGCACTCAATCCAGGAGGAGCAAGAGTATCAAAATCACATTGAATATGCCCTTCAACATGGGCTAGCCTTGCATCAAGCCTATCTATGGAGAACCATTGATTTCTCAACATTCTTTTGATATCCTCCAACGAAGCAAACACATTATAACTTTCCACTTGTTTATCCTTCAATACCATACCAAGTAGAGTCTTTGTTTGTCAGACTAGTTCAATTGAATTGAGGTATTGCTTCCTTCGTCCTTTGGTATGACTTAGGTGAGGAATCCAACAAGATATCTCTTCCAAAATCTCAAATTCAAAATAAGAATGCCTCTCAACACCCACCATAGTTTCCAAGTTTCAAATTTCTCTCATAGTTTCTGGAGGAACAATGTTGAAATATGCCTCGGCAAATTCCTAAGAAAATAAACACGCCCTACGTTGACCTTGAGAGTTGTTGTCGTTTCCCCCCTCCTACTGTGCATACATTTACTGGGAGGCATGGCGTGTGGGAGAGGTCTTCTCTTCAAATGTCCACATGTTCACCCACAACGAGGGCTTTGTGGAGTGTTCAACCCAAGAAATTAAACTTTAACATAACAATGACTGAGAATAAGGAAATTACCAACACTGTGCAATTGACACCTGCTTGAGCCAAGAAGGTAATAACCCTTGCCAGGCTCATAGGGGCAATAATCTCCTCCATGCTTGAAGCTTTCAGTTCTTTGAATGATAAGACAAAACCATAGACAAAACCAAAGAAGATACATGCTCCAGTGATAACCCTCTTTTTTACAACAAGAAAACAAAGCTACTTGTACCAACGAGGAGAAACCAAACATCACTTTCAAAGCCCACTAACCATACAATATCATTTGACTCCCTAACAAAGATTAACCAGAGTTGAGATCAGAAACCGTCATAGCAATCCTAGAGCCCAGCAGACCAATAATGATTGGCAAACAAACCAAACTATGAATCATATTAACATGAAGAATTACAAAAGAAATGAGAAATGTAAAAGAAAACAAGACCTTCAAACCTCTCGCGTTGCTTTGCATGTTGGGGGCGAGTTGCGCCCCCTAACCTTTAATGCCCATCACGTCAGCAAGGTGGTGGGCTTGCCACACGAGCCCCCCATCCATTGCACCCACCCCATCGAGGAGTATTATTGGTTTTTATTATTAATAATACTTGAGCCATTTTTTAATTTTAATATTTGGAAAAAAAGGAAAAGATGTTGTGAGATTTTTATTTATTAGTTTTATTATTAATAGTTGAACCACCCTTTATTTTAATATTTTATTTTGGAAAATATAATAAAATATTATGATATTTTTATTGGGAAAGAAAAACTTATATTCTATATTTTGAGGAGAAATGAATAATCATACATCAATGTGTCATCAACACTACTATGATTCCCTCTTCTTTATGAGATCCACAAAAGAAGTGCATAACTTAAAGTTTTGTACTTAGCTTTAAAGGATTTTTTTTTTTTTGTTTTTTTTGTTTTTTTTGTTTTTGTTGTACGTACCTAATAGCGAAGAGAAAGGGGAGCTCTTAAAATGATAAACAAATAATCAACCTTTACCAAAGAGCAACGTTACCAAGAAAAGCAAAGACAACAAGGAGAAATTGCAGTCGGTAGTTAGACTAAGGAGTTGGATCGTAGTGGTGGAATTCTCCGTTTCGACATTTTTCATCGAGATTTGAACCTGCACGATGACTTGGATCGTACGTCAGAACCACTTGCAAACTACTCGCACTAAAGGAGAATGTCTTGAACACCGCAGAAGAAGACTCATGAGTGCGTGGCGAAGTTTGAGGTGGTGTTGTGAGATCTCTGTAAGGGCTTAGGCGCATCCAAATTTCTCCCTCCACTTCAATATCTTTTTCTCATCGAGCTAGAGGAGTTCGTCATCCATAGGCTCATTCGCGTTGCTTCCAACTTTTGACTTGGTTTTGCTATAAAAGTTTCTTGTCGAGGAACGTTGCACATGTGTTCTGCAGATGCCACGTCGATGGCAACGGCGGCACATCCGGGCGTATCTCACAGTCCAAGGTTTGCGTCCAATGAAAGTCCCCAACCTTGAGGTTGATCCGATCGTGTAGCTCCTTACCGATGTTCATTTTTGCGCATATTCTCGTCAAAAGTGTATGTCTTTCTCCCCGAGGTATCCATTGCTAGAAAACGGGCTCATGTCCCCAATCCCTTGAAAGACGTTAAAATGCTATAAATGCTGTGAGTGTTTGGAAGCTTCTAACCCAAATGGTAAGCTTGGTGATAATGTACTTGAGGAGGGAAGGTCGAAACTGAATTTTTTTTTTTTACATTACAAAAATGAGAAATTCATTATATCAAAATTAGATCCATAATAACTACTGTGTGGTGCATGGACAAACATGTTATCCTCTTCTTTGTTGAAATATCTGTAAACATTAATAAAGCATATATTTATGAACTTATTTCTAACCTTGGAAACTCTTTCCATGGTCGGTTATATCAACATGTTTTATATATTTTATATCCTCTTTTCCCACTAAATAATTAGTTTAGAATCACATAAAACCCATAAATGGGTAATTCCTCTTTCAGATGTGATTTTTAGCGGGTTCCATGGTGCATAAAATGCATTCTTATTGTTTCCCCCTTTCTCCTTTCCCAATTATATATTTAAATTTTACAAAATGCTTTTCTTCATAAATTTATATCATCAACACCATAGGTACGAAGGGTTTCTTGATGGGCATCATGAAAGAACATCTAGACTCTATCCCTCTCAATTTTTGGTTCTATAAGAATTATTGACTTCTTTATTTTTGTTGGTTCCCAAATTCCTCTATATACATATATTACCTGATAACTTACTTATTGTGGAATAATTTCCTTTCCTTGGAAGATCATGTCATTTCCCATGATCCAAATAACTCAACCTACAATGTAATGTAAATCATTATGTTCACCTATAGATCTATATTTAGACCACATCTCAAAGCAAACTGCAAAGGACTCACCTTCCCATTTACCTTTACCTTTAGTCAATTTCAGTGCCTCACCCCAAACTTCTCTTGCATAATGACATTAAATTGATAGACGTATATAGTTTCCTTATTAAATTTACACATGAAGCATCTAATTGCCCCCCATCAAGTTATTTTATGAAAATTATCCTAGGTTAAAATGTTGTTTGATAACACCAACCAAATGGAAATCCTCATTTTCAAAGGACACTTGTTACACAGTAATTTGTCACCATCCCTGCAATTCCTCGTCCCGCACATTGGAGGGCCTTTTCTGTGACCTGTGAGCGGTGACATGACCTGAAACCACTTTCATGGCATCCCCCTTGACAAGGACAATCATTCCTCTGAAGACAATTTCCTGTGAAAACCTTAAAAATAGACCTTTTGGCCTTGGCGCGACCAGCCAGTTCAACCATCGTGCCAATGGGGGAAATCCACCAAAGAGGGCACGCCGATTGGCGCTCTGTCCCAGTGTATTGCTCACACCAAGCTTAATAAGGATTTTTAAAAAAAAATAAATGGCAGAAGTTTGATTCCAACTAACTCCTGAACGAGTCTCTAAAATGAGTTGGGAGGTTTGGCTCCGGATCTCCATGTAGGGGAAGTAGTTTTCCACCTATCATGGAAGCTTCCTTGAGGATAGGGCCAATCCCACCATTGTAGGGATCCAAACTCCCCTTCCACCATCTATATAAGCTTGCCTCTTTCCCTTAGCAAGCTAGTACTAAGAGTTGAATCTGTAGTAAGGAGATTATCGCCAAACAGCCTTTGAGAGCCAAGCCGAAGAGAGAGAGCTTTGTCCCATTTCTGACGAGCTTCATTGAGACGTGCTCCACTGTCCACCCCGCCGAAGGAAGATCTAGCATCAGAGCTTAAGATTGTATCGTTCCTTCGTTTTATTAATGATAAGCAACTTTGATTATCGTTTCATTCGTGTATCTTTATCTTTGATGTAATGAATTACATCTTCTCTGATTGATGTATAGTTACAAGATTTAGATTCTATGCTGTGTATCGTCGTGTTTCTTCGCATGTGTGCAGGTGTTCGGACGTGCTAAGAGGAAGGATTGTGATTTGCCGAAGCGGAGGACGGGAAGCGTCATCCTTCCTTCGACAACCATCGCATAGGACCTAAGGTAGGCAACTTGTCATTTCTTGTCGTTTTGTAACTAGAGACCCGCGTCACTGCGTGATTGATTGTTGCTAGACCTGATCTGGGCTAGTAGGGATCGCCTCTATCCGCAAAGGGGATTTACCTCTCCAACAACACTCTAACTTCCAAATATATTTCCATCGCCACTTTTTCTCATTTCTACTTCCTCCTTCACATGAGCCTTGTATTGAAGTTTGGTTATCTAATTCCTAGACCCCTTGTTCTTAAACCATATTAAATTATCTTCCTCATCCTTGATTATGATTGAACTATGGTTTGAGCTATGCAAATAATTATTTCATTCTGTAACTAGCTCTCCTTGAAGTCCCACTTGTAAAGTAGTTCCCATCCTTGTTTCCAAATGGTACTAGGCTCTTCATTTACTACAACAATTATATAAAATGATACCCTTGTTGTTAAGTTCTTTTTTTTTGTAGTTCTAATATTTTTTAGTTACTTTTATTAATTCATAAATTGTCGTGGGTATTCCACTGGATAGTTTGTCACAATAGATTTGATAAAATTATATTTAAAAATTTGAAATATACGCTATGAGGGTTTATTTATCTTTATAATTCTAGATGTGTAAACTATTGTTTATTATGCATGCATGCAAATTATAAATTTTCAAAAATTAGAGAATAATGAAATAAAAAAACCCACAAACCACAATCGACAAAGATATATTCTGGGAAACCTTTTCAAGAGAAAACTCAACTGAAAGGTGAGGTCGCTTTGCTCTATTTCTTTGAATAGAAAATGGTTGCAAGTAAAAATAAGTAAGGCTTGTGGCTCACGGGCTACTACAGTGCACAAATCCTCTTTATGTTCACTCTCCCTATCCCTCTCAACTACTCTGCTCATCTATGGAACAAAATTCCCTCAAAAAGAATTGGCACCCCTTTTCCTCCTAGTGGCCAAGTTATAACACAACTCGATAGCTTACTAGTGGTTAGGTGTTATTCCTCAAATTTTAACTAGAGTTACAATACATAATATTCTAAAGTCTTATTTGTCATGATCATGTGGCTAGCCGCTTTTGCACGAGTAATGGGAGCTTACATGGCATCCTCTCGAATTATAGTGGACAAAATAAGAAGGTAAACTTTTGGGTAGCATAACTTTTGAATACAAAATTTGATTGAGGCGATTCTTTTGTCGTTGGAAAGGTCTCTATGTGTAAAATAGGGAAAAAAAATGTCACTCTAAAATCACAAATTTTTACCCCTAAAAAACACGCTTTGATGCCTCCCCAAAAGGTTTTAGACGTAAATTTTCCAAACTGGGTCCCGCAAGTAAAAATGGTCTTGTGAGTTGATTCTTCCACTTTTTCCACTCCAACTCATTTAACTCTTAATGAGAGTTACATACTGGACTCTTCTGGAGTTTCATTTATCATGATCACATGACTATCCCATTTTTCATGAGTAACAGTGGTTGATGTGGCATCCTCTTGAATCGAGTAATTTCCATAAAAGGGTATTCTTTGATCCTAACGCTATTTCCATTTCCTATTTTCGTAACCAACAATCTTCCCACCAAGGAAAATGGATTCACCAAAGTCTTCCAAACCACTGAAGTTCCACTATGACTTTTAACTTCTTTTCTTACCCAGTCCTCAACTACTTCAAGATCTACTTATTTCGCCCTTACCACCTTAACCCCATATTCCTTCATGATTTATCAATCTAAAGGGATTTTTGTTCCAAGGCTTGATCAAATTAATGAATCTTCAATCCCCATCCACCATCCTCTTTTGGCTTCACCACTTTTCTCCATCTAAATAAATGGGTCCCTTCCTTTCCCTTTTCCATATCCATAAGGAACTGAAGCGTTTTTTGGGAGTGTGTTATATTCTTTCTGTGATAGTTGCATGTGCGTGGGGGGGTAGGAGCTCCCCCTGTTCGTTGTGTTGGGCGTAGCAGGGGGGTCATAGGGGGTTTGTAGGGGGGGTACCCCCCTACATATGGTTTGGTTCAGCACCTCGGGAAATGTTTTTTGGACCCTATAATAGGTGGGTGAACCTACCTATGGTTTTGTGCATGGGTTTTACACATGGTTTTGGGCATGATGGTTTTCTGCCCATGGTATTTTGTAGATCCAGTCAAGGGAACTACATTTATGTTTTAATTTGGGATTAATGGATTGGGGTTTATGAATTCTTCAGTGTGTATATGTATGTATTGTAATATTGAAAGGAACATAATGAAAAAATCAATTTAGTAATCTCGATTCTAGGATCCAGGGGAAAATCTATGCGTATATTTGTTTTATGTTTTATTTTATCACCATTGTTTATTTTCTATTTTAAGAATTTGTTTGCAGTTAATTTTTGAACAACGTTAATACCTACATTTGGTATCAAAGCTATTTTGGCTTCAAGGGGACGCCTTTGTTGCTGAGGGGTTTTGCTCGAGCTTGTGGTAAACCCTGTTCAGTGGGAGATTTGTGAGATCAATTCTTGTGGTGAAAGAATATGGCGAGCAGTGGAAAGATAGAGATTGAGAAATTTCATGGTCAGAGTTTTGAGTTGTGGAAGGTCAATATGGAGGATCTATTGGATAAAGATCAGTCTATTGCAATAGATCCAGGTTCTAAACCAGTGACAATGTCAGCAAAAGACTGGGCGAAGTTGGATTGAAAGGCAAAGAGTGCAATACAATTGTGTATCTTAGATTCAATATTGTTGAATATATTTGGGGAAGCTACAACAGAGGCTTTGTGGGATAAGTTAGGGAAATTGTACCAATCTAAGTCTCTGGTGAACAAACTGTTCATACGAAAAAAATCTGTATACACTGAGGATGAAATATGGAGACTCGATGACAGAGCATATGAACACCTTTAATATAGTGGTAAGCCAATTGTTATATGCTTATATTAAAATTTTAGATGAAGATAAGTGCATCAGTTTGTTGTGTTCTCTACTACCAGATTCATGGGATAGTCTGGTTTTTGCAATAGGTAGCAATGCAACTACTTTAAATTTTGATGAAATAGTATCATCCTTGTTGTCGGAGGAGATGAGACGGAAAAATATGGAGATGAGAATGGAGATTCCTTTTCTATATGAGGATGGTCCCAAAACATAAACAAAAATAATTCCTCGAGTGGGCGATCTAAATCTCCAGGAAAAACTGTAAATGTGTTCTAGGAATGCGAAAAGGAAGGGCACTACAAAAATTGTTGTAGATCTAAATCTCTTGAGAAATGAAAGGGATATGATGATGCTCCTTCTATGGAGGAAAAAACCACCTCAGATGAAGGTGGGGATGTGTACATGGCTTATTATTTAAGTACACATGTAGATCATGAGGCATGATTGATTGACTCAGGTGCATCCTTTCACTTCACTCCCCACATGGAGTAGTTCTACAAGTATGAGAAATATGATGGTGGTGATTTATTCTTAGGGATGATAGGAAGGCCAGAATCGTCAGGCGCAAAAAAATTCAAGCTGAAATTGCAAGGTGGAAGGATTAGAACACTTCTTGGTGTTCTGCATATTCTTGCATTGGTCAGAAATATGATTTCTATAAGCAATATGGATGATGTAGGTGTAAAAGTAGTGTTTGAGAAGGATACCTGCAAGATGATTCAGGAGCACTGGTATTGATGTAGGGAGCTCAAATTGGAACTCTGTACAAGCTTCTGGGTAGCATTGTTATTGATGGGTGCAACAATGTTGTTCCCGAGAGGAACCATTTTCGAAGAAAATGGGTGTTTAAGAAGAATACATCGCAAAAGGAAAGGTGGAGAAATAGAAAAAGCTCAATTAGTAGAAAAAATTTTATTCCTAGGTGCCTAATTGGCAAGTTAAAAGGCATCCTTGTCAAGGCTATAGAAATTATGGGTAGAGGTGTCATGTCGAAAGTACTTTGGTGATATTTTTTCTGTTTCAAGTTAGTTTAATAGAATACTTGTATGTTGCTATTGCTTTTGATTTTGAGATAGAATATGGATGAAGACAAAATTTGTTCAATGGGATCTAGAAGAAGATACTCCAAGTATGAAGCAACTCAAGAAGCCAGCAGGTAAAGAGAAATCAAGCCTATGGTGTAAAAAAGTTTTGTATGGGTTAAAAATCAGGTATCACAAATTTGATGGTGTTATTAAGTTGCGGAATTGGCTTCACTATAAGCAAAGCGAATCACTATGTGTATTTTAAATTAATTTTTGACAGTGTTATTTATTTTTTCTTGTATCTGATGATATGTTGTTGATTAGAAATGACAAAGAAATTACCCAGGATTTGAAGACCCAATTGTCCTCCAAATTTGACATGAAGGATCTTGGTGTTTCAAACTATATTGTTAGGATGGAAATTAAATGAGATCGAGAAAAGAGGAAGCTCTAGTTAAACCAGAGGAAGTATGTGGAGACAATACTGCAGAGGTTTAATATGAAGGATAGTAAACTAGTGAAGGCTCTTATTCCTATAGGTATAAATTTATTTGTTGAACAGTGTCCTAGGACACAAGAAGAGGAAGAGGACATGTCCCATGTTCCATATGCAAGTGCATTCGGTAGCCTAATTTATGCAATGGTATGTACTACACTATAAATTGCATATGTAGTGGGTGTATTGACCAGGCTTATGTCAAAGCCAGGGAAGGAGCATTGGACAACAATGAAGTGGGGTTTCAGGTGTTTGTGTGACACTAAGGATTATGGTCTGTGCTACCAAGGTAGACCAGGATTGGACAGAGTTTTGGACATAAGTGGCTTTGTTGATGTATACTTGGTTGGAGATATAGATCAGAGAAGATCTACAAGTGGGTATGTGTTTAACCTATTTAGAGGGGAATTCAATTGGATGAGAAAAAGACAATATCTAGTGGCTCTTCAACTACAAAGGCTGAATACGTGACAACCACTCATGCAAGCAGGGAAGCAGTTTGGTTATAGATATTGTGTTCAAGTATGGGGTTGGTACAAAAAGCTATAAGGATAGACCATGATAGCCAAAGTGAAATTTTCTTGGCAAAGAACCATGCATATCATTCAAAGAAAAAGCACATTCATGTTCAGTATCACTTTGTGAGGGATATGGTTGAGGAAAAAAAGGTGTTGTTGGTAAAGTTGGACACTTTGAAGAATGTTGCAGATGCATCGACGAAGTCTATGAGCATTGAGAAGTTTTCTTGGTGTAGAGAAACAATAGGCATTGCAGGGTTGGACCAATGACTAAGCTCTCCTGTGCCCCAGTATGTGGAAAACAAAAGAACAAGTGGGAGAATGTTGGGTGTTTGTTATATTCTTTCCACGACTAGTTGAGAGTGTGGGGGATTCACACGGGGGATGACAAGAATTCATGTTCATTGCATAGGGTGTAGTAGGGGGGTCACAGGGGGGCAACAACCCCCCATGTCGGGGCTTTGTAGTGGGGCGGTAGGCCAGAATTTTTTTTTGGACCCTATGATAGTGTTGGCATTATGATGCATGTGTTGTCCTTGATGGAAACCCACTTATAACAAAACAAATATATGATAACCAAATGAGTTCACATATCATTTTAGAGGTGTCAAATTTATTGAACAAAATAATAGAATGATGGGACAGAGGTTTTCATGTTAGAGATATAAGTTTATGAAAGTGAATATTTGAAGAAATATACGCGGGTTGGGTGAGGCCAAGTCATGTATAGACACGGGTATGACAAAGAAAAGTCGTGTACATGCTGGCACACTAATTTATTAATACCAAGGGTCTTAACCATGGTATTAGCCCACAATATTGAGCGGAGTAACGATTATTTGATCCCGTCAAAGATTACCACCGACATTAGTGTGGTTTTGGCTCATGGTATTGGCTAAAGCTCAAACCATATAAGGAGGTGAAGATAAAAGTGATAAGGGTGCATGAGTAAGGGTTAATGAATGAATACTTCAATCTGAAGTATATTTGCATGGTATGGGCTATAGTTGATTGGTATATCTGAAATAATGATGCACCCGTGAATACAATGATGGATCAGGATCATTAGACCTGAAATGACTATGTATTGCATGATCTATTTATGAGTTGTTTAGATATGTGGTTTGGCGCATGTTTGTTGCAGTGAAGTTTATGATCTGAGTATGTTTGAAGTTTTGAAGTGTTGCGAATTAATGAATTAGTTGTAGACTTGTACGCGAGTTCGACACATGGAAAGAACATATACAAGCGAGTTTTGTTCTGCAGAGTCACGTATATATTCTGAAGTATGTTAAGATATGTACGAGAGTTGGGTTTTGGATAAGCATGTACATACACGGAAAAGCCTTGTGGAAGGCATGTATGCAAGCCAGGGTTTTGCCGAAGAATATTTCTAATCAATTTTGTTATGTTTTTGTTGTCTGTCAATGAAGTCTTCTTATAAATCTAACTTGTTTGATTATTGATAATGTTGCTAGTTGATTGTGATTAAAGATCATTGATTGGTTGGTTAATTGATGGTTCAGTGATTGGTTGATTGATTTGTTATAGTGTTATGTTTCAATTTTGATGTATGGTATTGGGCTTAAATGAGTGTAGTGGGTCCAGTCTAAAAAATTCGATGAAAAGAGGCCTACAAGTTATGATGTATTAAAGCAGGTGGATCCAGTGTGAAAAATTATGAAATGTGGTCCATGATGGTGCTAAGGGTTGGAGCCTTCAGTGAGGGGGTTATAGCTCCCTTCCAATGGGTGCTGGTAAATGAGATCAGGGAGTCTTAGCGTGCTTCTAGTGGGTGCTGGTAAACGAGATTAGGGGGTCGTAGGTCCCTTCTAGTGGATGCTGGTAAACGAGATCAAGGGGTTGGAGCTCCCTTCCAGTGGGTGCTGGAGAACAAGTGAAGGTTGTAGCCTTCTGCAGGTGGGTGCATGTTTGCTGGTATGAGTTTGTGCCAGTACAATATTGTAAGCATTTTTCTATATAATAAATATTCAAGACAGAGACGATATCAACGGTGGTTTTCTCCCACATTGGGTTTCCACCTTAAATCCCGCTGTTCATGTGTGTTTCTTACGTATTATGGTTTACTTTATTCTTACTGCACATATTTACTGCTTATTAATGTTTGATGAATCAATGATGCATTGGGTTAATTCAACTAATTGAAGATATATCTTAATCATAAGTTTACTGGGCATACGTTAGTTTCCTTAATAACAATCGCGTACATACGCTAGTTGGCTTTAGTAAAGTCACGTACAAAATTTAGTAAAGAAAAAGAGAGGTTTATGTGAGTTTTTAAATATTGATTCACCCCCCTCTCTCAATATTTTTCCCAACGAGTGGTGTTAGAGTAGGTCCTTCTGAAGAAGCTTGATTGCTTGAAGGAGATCCATCACAATGGGAAGGAAGCAAAAGAATAAGGCTACTCAAAGGAAGAAGACAACTCAAAAAACATGTACAAAAATAAATGAAGAAGATAAAACATGTGCTCATTGTTGTTCTTGTGATCCACTTCCTTATTCATGCAATATTGAAGATAATGAATATGAAAGTCAAAGTAATGTTATGGATCTAGAAGCATAAGTTTCAATGCTCAAAAATGAAATTTAAGATCAACAAATTCTATTTAATGAAAGATAATGTATCTACAAAGATGTGATTACTAGATTGAATAATCAATTATAGGAATGAAACTCAATTGAGCATTTGAAAAAGAAAATATCGACCAATGTTAAAGGCTATATGATGAAGTAACCAATCGTAGTGAAGGACTTGAAGTAGAATTCATCTCTCTCAAATCAGATCTGGAAAAATCAAATAAGAGGAATGAAGAACTACTTCAAACATTTGAAGAACAAGAAAATGGGTTGAAAGAAGAGATTCTCAATTTAAAAGAGCATGTAGAAGAAGGAAGAAGGGGCGAAGAAGGTATGATGAAGTAGTACAAAAGAATGGAGGTTGAGGTAAACATTTTAAAAGGTAAATTAGAAGAAAAAGATAAACATTTGAGATTTCAAGATAGTACTAATATTCTGGATAATATTATTAGTAGTAAAGGTCTCCTTCTATTAAATTTGGTCTTGGTTTTCATGAAACCGTTAAGGGAGAATCTAGTTCTCAAGCTAGTGCTAAAGATCCAAAGGATAAAAATGAAAAATCTGAAGTGGTTAAAGAGACAAAAATCCAACCTGATAAACAACTAAGAATCATGAATCCTCAAAGGAGATCATTCGAACCTAACCATAGAAGTATAAATCGACTCTCTCCTTTGATCAATAATGTTGAATGCTTTATATTTCATAATTATGGACATGTTGCAACCAATTTCAGAAGCAGATTGTTTCAGTCGCAAACAAATAGACACTACATAGAAAGACCATCAACTCCCAGGTACTGAGGTTTCTCATACAACATATTTGGCCACAGAGTTGTTTAGAAGGAACATGTGACAAACATATTATGATCCCTTTGCTCCATTTTCTGGTCACATAAGATGTTATGTTTGTAACAAGTTTGGGCACATAGAAAAAAAATGCAGGAAGAGATTGATGAATCACCAAAATCATCATGGAAGACAAATAGATGATATCATAAGACCAAAGAAATATGGGTCCACCAACATTCCTCTTAAGCAAAAATAAGAAGAGATAAGGTGTGGTCTCACTCTCTGTGCATTTAAAATTGAATATGAATGGTACATTGACAACAAATGTTCTCATCACGTGACTAGTGATAAGAGTAAGATAGAGTCTCTCAAGAGAAATCAAGATGGTAAGGTTATTATTTCAAATGATGCTCCAATAATTTTTTTTGGAAAAGGTAGAGCCTAAATTACCGAAAATAGAAAGGTAGCTGATACTTTATTCGTTCAAGGCCTAAAACAAAACATATTGAGTGTAGGCCAAATGGTAGATACATGAAATGTAATTTTGTTCACATCAACCAAATGAAAGGTCATGAATGAAGGAACTGGAAAGGTCATAGCAAGGGGATACATAAATGTTGATAAATTATATGTGTTTAAAGATTTGAACTCTCGAATATATAAGGAGGATTCAGACTCAAACTGAAAAAAGATAGTACCCATTGCATTCCATCATTCTTGAAAGAATATTGTTAACAATGACTGCAATATATGAATATTGGTTTGTTAATGTTAGTTATTTATATTTCTAACAGTGCATTTGATGTGTCAACAAAAGTTAGGTACAAACTGTACAAGCTTAGGGGGAGCTAAAGCAATAAAATTTTCAGTATTTCACTTTCTGCACGCGGGTTGCATGAACTATAGTCATGTATGTACGTGAGTTCCTTTATAGACTGTCGCGTATGTTTTTCTCTGACATAAAAACAATGGGACAAACTCAAGAATAGTCTCTGATATGCTTGTGATAGTTATTATTTGATTTTCTTGGTCTGACGTTGATGGTTACAATCTGGTGATGTGGTATTGAGTATGATTGTGACATTGATGATTATCTGATGCTTTGATGAATGAGTTGATGTGGTCAAACTTGACAGTGTATAGGTAGCACAGGTTCAGGGGAGCATTAGCCTTGCTTAGTATAATGCATTGTTGGCATTATGTTTATCATGGTTGCTGAATTATATTCAATGATCTCTTACTATTGAGGTATTTTGGTCTCGGTTATAAAAATCATATCTGTAAATTGATTTAGGTCGCCTAGAGACCTATGATGTAATGATTGTCATATTTAGTCAAGTATGGACTTTTGAGGTCATGTCAAATATTTAATCCCACTTGATTGAGTGGTTGTGTCAAATATGTAATCCCACTTGGTTGGGTGATTGATTTAAGTATGAGACCTTTGTGATAGGAAAGGTCATACTCTTTTGAGTTATAGAGTCATGTACTTCATTGAAAATATTTATTAAGATTCAACATGTGCTCAGGGGGAGCATGTTTAGTATAGTGCAGATCAGATCTACATTACTCATGTCTCTACAAGGAAAGAGAAACGTTGGCATTGGTTTTCCCTTTGCCCTTGATGTCAAAGGCGGAGAGTAACTTGGTGTTTAAATAATGCTTATATTAATGTGTCTAGCATGTATCTTCAGGTTATGGTGATCAAACACCAACATGCTTGCCATCAAGTCCTTTATGGCAACCCACTCATAATAGAACAAATATATGATAACTATATGAGTTCATAGATCAGTTCATATGTGTCAAAGTGATAACAAGTATTGGTAAAGGTCATTTATAATATCGTGGTACACAAAGAAATTTGGCGACATGTCAAGACTAATTTATTAATACCAAGGGTCTTAACCATGGTATTAGCCCACAATATTGAGTGGAGTAACGACTATTTGATCTCGTCAAATATTGCCACCTACATTAGTGTGGTTTTGGCTCGTGGTATTGGATAAATCTCAAACTATATAAGGAGGTGAAGATCAAAGTGCTAAGGGTGCATGAGAAGGGGTTAATGAATGAATGCTTAAATCTGAAGTATATTTGCATGGTGTGGGCTATAGTTGATTGGTATATTTGAAATAATGATGCGCCCATGAATACAATGATGGTTCATGATCATTAGACCTGAAATGACTATGTATTGCATGATCTGTTTATGAATTGTTTCTATCTGTGGTCTGACACATATTTTTTGCAGTGAAGGTTATGATCTAAGTATGTTTGATGTTCTGAAGTGTTGCACAGTCATGAATTAGTTGCATATTTGTACGCGATTTCAACACATGAAAAGCGCGTATACACACAGGTTTTGTTCTACAGAGTCGCATATATATTCTAAAGTAAGTTAAGATTTGTATGTGAGTTGGGTTCTAGATAAGAACGTACACATGCATGAAAGACTTATGGAAGGCATGTATGCAAGCCATGGTTTTTCTCAAGAATATGTATGATCAGTTTTGTTTTGTTTCTGTTGTCTGTCAATGAAGTCTTCACATAGATCTAGGTTGTTTCATTATTTATAATTTTTCTAATTGATTGTGATTAAAGATCAATGATTGGTTGGTTGATTGGTTGATTGATTTGGTACAATGTTATGTTTCAATTCTAATGTATGGTATTGGGCTTAAATGAGTGTAGTGGGTCCAGTATGAAAATATGATGAAAAGAGGCCTACAATTTGTGATTTATTAACGTAGGTGGATCCAGTGTGAAAATTTATGAAATGTGGTCCACGGTGGTGCTCAGGGTTGGAGCCTTCAGTGACGGTGTTGTAGCTCCTTTACAGTGGGTTATGGTAAACGAGATCATGGATTCGTAGCTCCCTTCCAGTGGGTGATGGTAAACGAGATCAGGGGGTCATAGCTGCCTTCCAGTGGGTTTTGATAAACGAGATCAAGGGGTTGGAGCTCCCTTCTAGTGGGTGCTGGAGAATGAGTGAAGGTTGTAGCCTTCTATAGGTGGGTGCATGTGTGCTGGTATGAATCTGCTCGAATACAATATTGTAAGAAGTTTTCTATATAATAAATATTGAAGACAAAGATGACATGAATGATGGTTTTCTCCCACTTTGGGTCTCCACCTTAAATCATGGTGTTCATTTGTGTTGCTTATGTGTAATGGTTTACACTATTCTTACTGCACATGTTTACTGCTTATCAATGTTTGATGAATGAATGATGCACTGGTTTAAGTCAAGTAATTGAAGATCTATCAAAATTATAAGTTTACTTGGCATACGCTAGTTTCCTTAATAACGGTCACGTACATACACTAGATGGCTTCAGTAAAGTCACGTACGGAATTTAGTAAATAAAATGAAAAGTTTGTGTGAGTTTTTAAATACCGATTCACCCCCCTCTCAGTATTTTTCTCAACAAATAGGTGGGTGGACCTACCTATGGTTTTGTGCATGGGTTTTGCACATAGTTTTGGGCATGATGGTTTTCTACCCATGGTATTTTGTAAATTTGGTCAAGGGAAATACAGTGACATTTTAATCCAAGGTTAATGGATTGAAGTTTATGAATGCTTTGACATGTGTATATATGTATTGTAACATTGAAAGGAATGTAATGAAAAAATCAATCTAGTAGTCCCGGTCTCGATTTTGGGATCTAGGGGGAAATCTATGTGTCTATTTGTTTTATGTTTTATTTTATCGCTATTGTTTATTTTCTGTTTTAAGAATTCATTTGCAGATAATTTTTGTATAGGATTAAAACCTACAAAATTTCTTTTCTAATTCCCAAATTCCGTTTGGAATATGCACTAAGGATAACTAGGATACTCGAATAATCTCTAAAATAGGTTTCACTAAAGTTAATTTGTCTCCTATAGAATGTCATCTATAAATATAATTTGAGACTCGCTTCTCAATTTTCTCATACAAATAGTTCTAATCCATTATCTTATAATCATTTGGCTTCAAATTGAAACCCACATATTTTAGATCAATATCAAATGCAATATCAGTGAAATAAATTACTTAAACAATTTTCCTTTCTACTTCATCCTTCAAACCATTGGAGAGTATTAAAGATTTGAGAACATTAATTTCCATTCATGTTTCTTTGCAATAGAGATTAAGAATTTCCTTAATTTTTTGGCTTCACCATTCC
>JAXQQM020065291.1:0-62035 GCA_034641835.2 Pinus albicaulis
GACGATATGTTGGAAATGTTGTCATTGATGGAAAAGGAGCACAAAGGAGCAGCACCTGAACCAGCAATAAGGCAAAGGAGATGACAAAGGAGGAGGACTTGAAACATTAGCCAAGGAGTAGAGAAAGCATAAGAAGAGGTAGCAGAAGTAGCAAAAAGAAGAAGGAGGGCAGCAAAGAGAAGCAGAGATAAGACCATTTGAAGAAGCAAGGAGCAGCATTAGACAAGAAGAAGAGATAGAAACAAAATATAGCAGAGACAGGCAGAGGCAGTGGAAGAAAATATAAAAGAGACAGGCAGAGGCAGAGCAGTTGTCTAGCAGCAGAGGCAGAGGCAGCAAATACAGAGGAAGAGATGAAACGGACGTGAAGTAGAGGCAGAGGTCGAGCAACATTGAAGCTGAAACAAGCAAAGGAAACAGGCGGAAGAACACTGCTAGAGTGTAACAGTCGAATATAGAGGCAGAGCGACAGGAGCAGCAGAGGCAGAGGCAAAGCCATTATAAAATTCCGAGAATCGCCCAAGCCGGCAGATACATTCATATGTATAATTCCAAGAATCATTACCCGATGGGTGTTACGCATATAATACAGAACCATATTCCGGGAATCACACACTCCAACCGGCATGATAAAACAAAAATATTATTCCGGGAATCACCTACTCCGATGGAGGATACATATATATATATATATATATATATATATATATATATATCCATCATCTTACATATAAATGTCGCGCATTACGTATGGTGCAAAGGTCCAAGGCATATATATTATGTTATATAAGTGAAGCGCATAAAATAAAGTTTATAAGGTGGGACCCCTCCCCAATCGCAATCGGAGATCGCAAGGGCAGCAGAACATGTAACCAACAGGAAGTTGCGATTGCGATTGAAGTTCGGATCCGACGGGTCTATAAATCATGGTTAATATATATTTGAGTTCCAGGTCTAATCGCATCGGCACTGGTCAATCGCATCGGAGAATATATGAGTTGCGATTGCGATTGGAAGTCCGGACCCGATGGAGGTATGAATTATAATTCAAACGTGTTTGAATTCCTTTCCCAATCGCATCGGCAAAATACAATGAACAGTGGCCAATCGCAACACATATTAAAAGACTTGCGATTGCAATTAAGAGTTTGGACCCGATGGGTGTATTAACGATGGTTTATATATATTTGAATTCCGGCTAATCGCATCGGAGATTATAAGAGCGTCAGAACATATGTTAAAGACTTACGATTGCGATTGAAGCCCGGACCTGATGGGCTTATAAATTATGATTAAAAAATGTTTCAATTCCATGTTCCAATCGCATCGGCACTGGTCAATCGGAACACATGTTAAAGACTTGCGATTGCGATTGAAGCCCAGACCCAATGGGCTTATAAATTATAACTAATAAATGTTTCAGTTACATGGTCAATCGCATCGGAGGTAAAGTGGAGCATCGGAACATCACAATAGAAAGTTTCGATTGCGATTGAGATTCAGACCCGATGGAATGATAAACTGTGACTTGATAGGTTTGAGTTCCGGAACATGTTAACAAAGATTTGCGATTGCGATTGAAAGGCCGGACCCGATGGGTTTATAAGCCAAGACTGATATATGTTTGAAGTTTCGCCATAACAGTGAATAATTGCAATCGGAAGAGGCTGAGGAGTGATACATCGCATCGGAAAAGATCGGCGAGTGAGCCCGAAAGGAGTTCTTATTTGTTTAAAGAGTTTTTATTATATAATGCCAAGAATTGATTTAAGTCTTTTTAAAAGGAAGTTTGTATGTATGCCGAGTGTTGAAATTACTTATATATATATGAAAAGGCGCTGTTATATATATATATATATATATATATATATATATATATATATATATATATATATATATATATATATATATATATATATATATATATATATATATATATATATATATATATATATATATATATATATATATATATATATATATATATATATATATATATATATATATATATGATTGTTTACGATAAGGCGTAACATTGTAGACCCGGACCTCGGCAACGGGAGGCGGATTGCGTATGCAATGGGCATGATATATGTCTGTTCCGCTTGCGGAAAGTTCCACATCAACAAGACACTTGCTGCAAGTCAGTAGTCACGTATCTTTCTAAGAGGCACTGATATAAAAGCACTGTTACACGTATGCATCAATTACACCACAGCAGAGGACAGAAAAGCATACAGAGCAGAAAAGAGTCAAAACACAGTCACAGAAAATACAAATGCGCAGCAAGCCAAGAGACAAAACGAGTGAGCTGGAGTTCTCATTCGAATCTGAATGTAAATGTTTTATTTAAATTTATATTGTTGTGATGCATTGGCAAGTCTCTGGAAGAGAGAAAATATCCCATTGTAATATTAAAATAAGCACCTACAGTTACATTTTTCTGAGTGAGCTGAAAAGAGATGAGAAGGCAGAAGGCAAAGAGACATGGCTGTCCATTTCGAATTCCCAGTGGAATACAAAACATCGATGAAGTTGTTTTTGTATAAAACGAGGGTAATATCCAAAGGGATAGTGATGACGAAAAGGAGTGAGAGAAGAAGAGAGTGTGCGACAGAATTAAAGAGAGTTGAAGAGAATAAGCAAGTTGCAAGAAGAATGTGAATAAGGAGGAGCCGAGAAAAGAAGAAGAAGGGGCTGAGCGAGAGATGATGCGGGTCTGATATAAGAGTTGATGAACAACAGAGAAGAAGGTACAGAATAGAGCCGATGTCCAAGGTAAATCGCCAGTGTTTTTCTTTTGAAAGAGTAAGGAAGTTGGAGCTTCCCTATCAAGTTGTAGCTTGATAGATGTCGATTGTAGGCTGGCGAGGTAGGAGCCTCTAGTAGGTTGGTGCCTACAGAAAAATAGATGGGAGTTGGTGCTTCCACATCAAGTTGTAGTTTGATAAAATGTCGCTTGTAGCTGACCGAGGTAGGAGCCTCCGTAGGTTGGTGCCCTGCAGAAAATAGATGGGAGTTGGAGCTTCCTTGCAAGTTGTAGCTTGTGGAATTGAGGTTCGAGCCTCCCTGTAGGTTGGTGCCTCGCAGAAAATCAGTGGTGAGAGGGAGTTGGAGCTTGCCTTTGCATCACAACAATAATAAGATGTGGTTTTCTCCCTTTATGGGTTTCCACGTATATCCGGTGTCTATGTGCATGATGTCTATGTGTTTATATGATATATCTATTCCGCTAATACTTCTTTCGCTAACACATTAAGACTCGTTGGTACATTATCTAATCTTTTTTATTAATTGCTTTGCTCATAAATAAAGATTGCTCACACATTATGTTGATCATGAAATGAAGGTGTTAATGAAGTAAAATAAGTTTTAAAGGAAAATTTTTAAGAGTCCATGAATGTGTTAAACCGATTCACCCCCCCCTCTCGAGTTTAACTAAGAGTTCAACAATTGGTATCGGAAAGCGGAGTTCCTTTGGTGCAAGCCTAATAGCATGAAGGAGATCTAGTTAAGTCATGGACTATCAAAATGTACTCGTGTTAAATACAACAAACTTTCCCTGAATGGAGAGATAAGGTTAAAATAGGATTATTGGCTTATGAACCCGAGGTATGGAAGCTTGTTTGTGATGGTTACTGGACAGTACTCCCCCACGGTGAAAGAACAACGAGAGGAATGCTAAGGAAAAATGTGTGATATATGACAAGTCTTCATAACAAGGAGCTTGAGTTGATAATGGATCTAGACTCTGCAAAAGAAATCTGGGACAGATTGCATTTCATCCATGGAGTAGACACCGAGGATTGTATTGTCAAGAAGGAGAAGAGAATCAAGAAGAAGAAAAAATCATGTCAACAGGAAAATATTCAATCAAATGCGGTACCTACCAGTGTGAATGGAGATAAGAACCATGAAAAAATTATAGCTGAAGAAAAATCCAAACTTGACACTGCTTTGACTGAAATAGAAATATTGAAGAAGGAAAACAAAGACCTTAAGACAATGGTGCAAATATGTGATGAGAGAGAATATGAAGATAGGAAAGAAATTATTGGTCTAAAGACACAGCTTGAGGAGGCAAAGAAAGTATAAGACACTCTGCTGCAAAAAATGAGAGAGAAAAGTCTTCAATGTGAAAAATTGGAAGAAGAAGTAGTGAGCCTAAGAAAGAACTTAGAAAAGGCCCAAAGAGAACTATTAATGAATACACCTCTAATGAAAGGCTCTGGACAGTTGGACCATATTCTAAAGGCTCAAATGTCACCTCTCATAAAGGCCGGGATAGGATATGAAGGTGAAACCGAGTAAGTCCAAGGATGAAGATAATAAGAAAATCATTCTTGTAAAAAGCCGTAAAGAGCAATGAAGCGGCCCTGAAAAATTCCTCCGAAGCGTAGAAACCCAGGTAGGAACGTGAGTTGTGAAGAAACAAATAAGAATGAGAAGATGAAACAATCGGTTGCTAAAGGCTCATATGCTCTCGAAGATGAATTGAATAAATTTGGAAGATGTCAAAGGAGGTTCTTTCCTCCTATGAAAAAATATCACTTGTTTCTCCTACCACAAACCGAGGACATGATGCGAGCACATTGCAAGACAAAGAGAATCAATGATTACCAAAGCAAAAATATGTAGCAAATGAGAAGACTACCTCAAGCAAGCAAATGGCAAGGACAATCTTCCGCAGGTACACAAATCATTTCCATGGATACTCGTTATGCATGCAATGAATTTGGACATAAATATGGTGATTGTAAATTATGTTCAAAAAAGGGGAATGAAATATTATGCATCATCTCAAATATACTTTGATAAAATAAGATGTTATATATGCCTCAAGCTTGGCCACAAAGCAAAGGGACTCATGAAACTGCCCCATATATTAAAGAACTTCAGATAGATGATGAAATCCAATCCAATCAAACAAAAAATATGAATCGGAAAGGAGTACGAGACATTATGATAAACCCCAATAGAGTATGGAAGGAAAAGAGAAAGGGGGAGCCTATTATCTCCATAACATAATGAATACATCCTAATCCCGTGGGGAGATGCTCTAGGAAACAAAGAAAATATCCAACCGAAAGTGATAAATATGAAGCAACATCCCGTGGGGGAGAGTAGTTCATTTGTAGTCCCCACAAAGAGTACTCTAAGAAGAGCTCCATGAAATGAAAACATCTATGAGATCAGGAAGTGAAATGAAATTCATCTAACAGAGAACTATAGGGGTAGAAGATTATCTGATATTTTAATTAGCAGACAGATTGATGGAAGAAGAGAAGGCAACAAGAAGCCATGGTAATAGAAAGAAAACATCAGCACCTTAAATGATGATCACATTGTGAATCATATTGCTAGAATTGACAATGACTCACATTATGAAGAATGAGTAAGAAAAGTGTATGTCATCATTAATATCATCACAGCACTCATCTATGAAAATTCCCCTTGGAGGAGTACAGTCAAGTAAGTGATAAATTTACGAGTGATCTCGCCCATGAAGATTCATAGAAAAGAAATTGAAGATGCCTTCCCAATTTATTTTAGAACTCGTTGAATTGATTTGTAAAGCGAGCAATGGTTCTAGAGCAAATCCTAGAAAATAAAATGTTGTGACTTCCTCCGAACATCATGACAGAAAAAATAAAAAAGATTAATGAGACCAAGATCGCATTCAATATATTGATGATTGTCGTTGAAAACGAGTGGAGAGCTCAATAATAGATGTCTTAATTATGGGTAAATGTGCAAGCTGAAGTGAAACCTCTACATGGTTTACCAAAGTAATATCAATTGGTGTTTAGGTAAAAGCAAACATGATTATAAAGCATTATCGGTGGAAGCAAAGATAGTATGATACTGGGTCGACAGGGATCAAAGGATTATGGCAAAAAGTGCATCAAGGTAGTATTCCCTGGGGTTATCTCGCATTCGAAAGCATGAAAAAGGTCGATAGAGCGCTGCTAAAGGATCGGTATCTGATTTACACTTGAAGGAATATATTATGCATTGAAGCAGATGATCTGTCTCTCTATATATAATTGCATGCCCTCCCTGAAGTTAGTACATATATCTTCAAGACCTCTTTTTGAAGATTGTTCACAAAGCGGGTGAAGCCTTTGTTGGCTAAAATCTCAAGTAAAAAACTTGAATATATTCGTGTGAAAGATCATCATGATAGAACAATTAAAGTATCGAAAGTATGAAGGATGAGTTGTGACGGTTGAAGCTCACTGTTATTGATTTATCATGAACATACCTTAGCAGTAAAGGGAGTTGATTGCTTAGATCACATTTTGGTTGATTCATTGATCACATCCGGAACAATAACCATCGGCTATTAAGGGTAATATTTTTTTTCGGCGTGACTTAGCACGGATCACCAACAATAGGCGAGTACAAGTAAATCACGAGCAATAAAAGATATATTGGCATCATCACAATTGAATAGATGATGTACTGACAGATGATTATTGCAGAAGAAGACAGACTCCAACTACAACCTTCCTCGATAGATATGCATCGCGATGAAGATTATAATACGGATCAAAGTATAGTTGAAGCAAGCTTGATATGTCACATGGGGCATTCACAATCTTTAAAGGGATATTCAAGTCCAATAATCCTCAAAGTGTTCTCTCAACAAGTCTTGTACATCGATGCGGAGCATGACATGGTACAAAGTCGACGAAGAGGGCATAAACATAAACGCGAGAGAGGAAATTCAAATACGGAATCAACACCGAGAAATGTGCAACCCTTTGCCACCGATGTCAAAGGGGGAGGAAAAGCGAGGAAATAGAAGAAAGAGTCTTCTAAAAGAATCCAGGCGAGAGAAAGACTTGGAGGAAGCATTGGATTATTAGTGGAGGTGTTGCCATCAATGTCGAAGGGGGAGACTATTGGAAATGTTGTCATTGATGGCAAAGGATCACAAAGGAGCAACACCCGAACCAAGCAATGAGGCAAAGGAGATGACAAAGGAGGAGCACTTGAAACATCGGCCAAGGAGCGAGAGAAAGCATAAGAAGAGGTAGCAAAAGCGAGCAAAAAAGAAGAAGCGAGCGAGCAGAGAAGCAAGCAGGGCTGGGACCATTTGAAGAAGCAAGGAGAAGCATTAGACAAGAAGAAGAGATAGAAACAAAAATATAGCGAGAGAGAGGCAAAGGAGACACAAAGGAGACGAGCGAGAGGCGATGGAAGCAAATATAAAGGAGACGAGGCTAAAGAGTGTAGCATCGAATACGAGAGGCAGAGCGACGAGGGAGCGAGCGGGATAGATAAATGAAGCAGCGACTACAATGGAGGCATCAAAGAAGAAGAGGCAGAGGCGGAGCGACGGGAGTAGCGAGAGGCAGAGGCGAAAGCCGTTATAAAATTCCGAGAATCGTCCAAGCCGGCAGATACATTCATATGTATAATTCTGAGAATCATTACCCGACGGGCGTTACACATACAATACATAACCACATTCCGGGATTCGCACACTCCAGCTAGCATTATAAATTTAATATAACACAAATATTATTCCGGGAATCGCTTGACTCTAGCGACAAAGTATACATATATAAGAATTGACGTAGCAGCAACTCTGTTTTAAATTATAAGGATTCTAGTGATTGATGCAAATCGGGCATTGTCGAAGTTAGTGGAGTTGGGAAATTTTAACACATTGAAACAGTTTAAAAGACGCTACAGATATTTTTGAGCAGAGTTGAATTAAATCAAAATTCAGTTTTGAAATGAATCGGGTCTGAAAAGTTCGGATCGGAGCTGTGGAATCGGTGATAATCAAGTGATATACAACTCCTGCGATTGGCGATTTCCGATTGAATCACAATAGGAGCACATTGGAGTTGCAATAGTTGAGTGATATCAATTCAGGTGATTGGCGATTTCCGATTGAATCGCAATCGGAGTCAAAGCGGAGCATTGGGACATGCAAATGGAATTTGCGATTGCGATTAATCGCAATCGGAAGAACTTAAAAGTGATTCAATCACATTAGAGTATTTGAAGTTGCGATTGCGATCAATCACAATCGGAGCAGGGGAGCGATCAATCACAATCGAGTAGGAACGATCAATTGCAATTGGAGGAGACTCATTGCATCGAGAAGCGTGGCAAGTGGGCCCGAAAGGAGTTCTTATATGCTTAAAGAATTTTTTATTATATTACGCCGAGAATTGATTTAACTCATTTCAAAAGGAAGTTTGTATGTATGTTGAGAGTTGAAATTACATTATATGTATATATAAAAGGGCGTTGTTATATATATAGATATAACATGGTTGCGGTGGTATTAAAGTATGCCGCGTGGTCCGTGGACCCACGGGCCCCCGGCTCAAGGTGGAGGGCGATTATTAATATACAACGACTGTGATATATGTTCGTTCCGACTGCGTGAATGTTCCACATCAACAGGGACACTCGTGGCATGAAAAGCGTTGGAATATGGCCCCGAATTACGGTCGGCTAGATTTATTTATATATAAAGTGCTGATATAAAAATGAAAAATGCGAGTTTACACAAATACGAAGTTACGCGATGAGCCATAAACATAAAGGCATACGAGAGAAGAGAAAGGGACAAAGACACAGTCGAGAGAAAAGACAAATGCACAGAGCAAGCCAAGAGACAAAATGAGTGAGCTGGATTTCTCATTTGTAACTTGAATGTAAATGTTTTATTTAAATTTATATTGTTGTGATGCATTGGCAAGTCTCGGAAGAGAGAAAATATCCCACTATCATATTAAAATAAGCACCTACAGTTACATTTTTCCGAGTGAGCTGAAAAGAGATGAGAAGGCAGAAAGGCAAAGAGACATGGTCAGTCCATTTCGAATTCCCTGATGGAATACAAATAGCCATGAAGTTTGTTTTTGTATAAAACGGGGTAATATCCAAGGGGATAGTGTTGACGAAAAAGGAGTGAGAGAAGAAGAGAGTGTGCGAGCGAGAATTAAAGAGAGTTGAAGAGAATAAGCAAGCTGCAAGAAGAATGTGAATAAGGAGGAGATGAGCAAAGAAGAAGAAGGGGCTGAGCGAGAGATGATGCGGGTGTCTGATATAAGAGTTTATGAACAAGAGAGAAGAAGGTACAAAACGCAGCTGATATCCAAGGTAAATCAGCAAGTGTTTTTTCTTTTGAAAAGAGTAAGGAAGTTGGAGCTTCCCTATCAAGTTGTAGCTTGATAGATGTCGATTATAGCTGACTCGAGGTAGGAGCCTCCTATAGGTTGGTGCTCGCAGAAAATAAATGGGAGTTGGTGCTTCCACATCAAGTTGTAGTTTGATAAAATGTCGGTTGTAGCCGACTAAGGTAGGAGCCTCCTGTAGGTTGGTGCTCGCAGAAAAATAGATTGGGAGTTGGAGCTTCCTTGCAAGTTGTAGCTTGCAAAATTGAGGTTGGAGCCTCCCCGTAGGTTGGTGCACATGAGAAAATCAGATGGGTGAGAGGGAGTTGGAGCTTGCCTTTGCATCAAAACAATAATAAGATGTGGTTTTCTCCCTTTGTGGGTTTCCACGTATATCTCGATGTCTATGTGCATGATGTCTATGTGTTGATATGATATATCTATTACGCTAATACTTGTTGCTAACATATTAAGGCTAGTTTGGTACATTATCTAATCTCGCTTATTAATTGCTGCTCATAAATAAAGATTGCTCATACATTATGTTGATCATGAAATGAAGGTGTTAATGAAGTAAAAATAAGTTTTAAAGGAAAAGTTTTAAGAGTCCATGAATGTGTTAAACCGATTCACCCCCCTCTCGGTTTAACTAAGAGTTCAACATGAGTAACTTGTATAAAAAAAATTATCTCCTTACATTTCCATGTGAAGTTAATGGTCTATGTTACATTAGTAAATTGGAAATTATTTTAATTTAGTTATTAAAAAATATTTATAATTATAAAAAAAAAAAAAAAAAATTTAATATAAAACATTTTTATTTATTAATATTTGAATATTTTTTAAAATATATAATTTAATTTAATTTTAAACATAAATATAAAGTATACAAATATTTAATGAACAAGGATAAGTAAAATAAATTTCTTTGTGGTTTATTTTTTTCTTTACTTTAAATTTATCATCGGTAACAAATTTGATTTTTATCATTAATGCCCATTTTCTAAATAATTAAAGATGTTGGAATTCATATAATTTATGAATGAAATATGACAATATATTAAATACTATTTATAATGTATTTATAATTGAATATGACTCATAATTAAAATATTAATAAAAAATAGAAGGTAGAAAATGTATGGTGTCTCTAACTTAATTCCAAATAAGACTTCCATAAATATTATGTATTATTTGGGAATCATTACCAATAATAATTTTGAAATGTTAGTGGTGTATCATGGTATTTAAAGCTAAACAAAAATAAATACCAATAATATAAAAACATGGTTAAATATTCTAAGAAATTGAAGATTTTTAGATTTCCATTGGTAAAACTATTTCCACCAAGAATGTAAACTTTACTTGATGAAACTATTGTTTTTATTGCAAAAATTAGATTTATCTTCCAAGAATACCCCTATTACAACCAAATTGTCTTATTGCAACATTTGATGTATGCATTTACATGAATTGCAAATGATCCTACATTTCAATAAAAAAATTTTGTTTCCCTTTCTATTATTTTGAATACCAAAAAAAAGGTCATAGTTGTAGGATTTTTATACTTTGCTACATCATATAATAGTTTTCAAAAGAGTGTCCATTTTTTGGATATCACTTTTTACACTCTACTCCCAAAATGGATTTCAAGAATACTAATTCAAATATTCATGGATTTGGTAGAAAAATTTGAATGCACCTCCTTTCTCTCATGTCTTAAGGATACATAAGTTGGTGGTGGATTGTTGGCCCAACCTAGGAGCACACATGAAGAAAAATTTGATAAATATAAAGTAGAGAAGGCACCTATCGAGATGCCTCTCCCTTGAAATCAATGAGTAATTAGTGTACGAGCTATAATAATTAACTATTGGATCTATGCTGATGGAAGGAAAAGATAAGGACTTAGATCTAAAAAGTGCATAAGCATTTTGAACTATTTCATCAAAATTTGATAATAAAATTTTGGGTGATATTGTGATTTCGTGTTGCTTAAAATGCATTTTTTGAATGCATAAATGGATCTAACACCCTAAAAAAAATGATGTGATACATTACAAAACTCTAACCTACAATTCTAAAATATATCTACTCCATTAAGGAAAATTTGACCATCAAATTTTTTCCGGAAATGGGTCGAAACATCTATTAGAGTATGCCCTTATTTTTTTGAATTCTCCTTCTAATGTCCATATCACAAGGTGATGATGGAAGAGTCATTAAGGTACTAGCTAAAATGAATCCCAACTTATGTAGCATCTCCCCAATCATAACTACCATAATAAATAAACAAAATTATTTTACCTTGCTTGAAAACATGTAATTTATCTCATAACCCTAACACTTTCAAAGTATTTTTTTTTGTTGTTTGTTACTCTTTTTTCACTATCTTATTAATGTGTCCTCTTATCTTACAATTGTAGGTTTCAATTTTAGCTGTATTCCTTCACAAGAGTGTGTGCTACCTTTTTTTCCATTCACTAGTTACTAAGTTCCTTCTTTTAATTCTTGCTATGTTATTTTCCACAAGCTGTTACTTTCGAGGCATAAATTTATTTATCTTATGTAATAATTTTTTATGTATGTTAGGGTTAATATATGTGAACAACAAAGTGACCTTTGAGCTCTTATTCTACAATAGGGAAGAAAAAAACCCTTTAAACTCGCCACTATATAATGTACATAGCTAAACTAAACTTTTAACCTTTCGGTTGATATTTTTTACGACTTTCATCCTAGAATGATTTCTCATATTAATTAATTATATTTTTTATTCCTTTGTTGTGGGAAAAAAGATTCCTAGGTTTAGGGTTGAAAACCCAAATAGATTGAATGGCATCAATCCACAAGAAGCAGGAAATCACAAAGTCTTAATACATAAAATACTAAAGTCGAGTTAGGAGAGAGTAGTCGTAGGCCCTACATTTTGTGTCGTTCCCATATGGTCCAAATCCTCTGCATCTTCCAAGGCTTTGAGGCCTATAACAAAGTTCATAGAAGCATGTATACAACAAGTACTTCAAATTATGTCCATGATATGCATGATATATCATTAAACATAAAGATATAAAACATGTAATATAGATTATAATATCATAACATTCAGGGAACAAGAAAAAGCTTTTTTATTTATATCAACAAAAGAATATGGAAGAATACAACCAGATTCGACCATGACTCCAAGCAAAACCATCCTTTGTATTCGCCTTACCCAACCCTCAACAATCATCTTTCAATAATATACACATGGATGTCATATAATGGAAGATGAACATCTCTATCGGGAAACAAGGGCTTCTTTTTGATTAAGAGTGCAAGAGGCATAGGGAAACTCATACTTAATCGGTGACCAGTAGACTATAGTATCAATAACCTATCTCTTCATCCCTTTACGCCTTCCCATGAGGTGTATTTATATCACCAAAAAATCATTTTATTCTGTTGGGATACAGTTAGGCCATGGGCTCTTTTAGGTGGGATTTTGGTTAAACTCGTAAACCCCGCCCAAAAAAAATCGAATTTTTTTTTAATCATTTTTCATATTTTAAATTATATATGTGAGTTTTATATGGATTTACCCATGTATGTACGTTTTTTTTCAAGGGTAGAGTCAGGGTATGGAATTCAAAATATTTTTTTTGATAACGTGATCAATTATGAAGGGAAATGGATGCCCAAAGCCATAAAACAAAGCATAAAATCTACAGAATCTGTTAAATGATGCTATAACATATGCCTCGTCATATATGAGGTGAGAATGGGTACATTATGGCCGAAATGTATTAAGTGTAACAAAGAATCATGTGAGGACTTGCGAGGATATCACCATATTCCAACCTATCGAAAACCAAAGTGGAAGAGATCGAAAGAAATCTAATGTCCGAGGTAGACATACCCATGCTCAAAGATAGTAAATAATGTTTGATGATTAATTGTAGAGTATATATAATATGTATATGAGTATAAAGAGAGTTGAGAAATACATAGTGCATAATCTAATCATAGCCGCATAAGAACATATCAAGGCTATGTCTCAATATCACCTATTGTATAGAATATGATCAATGATGCTTAAGGAGATGTCTAATCACTTATGTTACATAATTTATCCTCAAAGTACCGGATCATAAAGGTGGAATAGTGGTACCGCATGTAACTCGGGTGCCAACCTATAGGATGTTGCATTAATGAAATGTGACATATAAGGTGGATGGTGACACCGGAAGGAAACTCGAATATTTTTTAAAGTGAACCAAAATTATAACACAACTCTGAGGTCTTCACCAATTGCAAATGAGACATTTCTACACTATGGGAATGAATGAGCTAAAGTCAACCATGTGAGAAATCGGGTTGATTACCAACCATTTATGTATATCGTTAACAAAAGTGAGACAAATTACCGATAATGATGATGAGAGTCGTGGTACCCTAGTACAATATAAAAAGTGTGAATAAAAGAGTTGAATTTAAACACTTTAGAGAATCTACCAATCATGAGACATTAAGGTATTCTCACCATCGATAGTGAAGGAGTCTACCACCGATGACTACAAACCTTAATGTACGTCTGAAAAAGGACTCTAGATATTGTTCCCAAAGCAATGAGTTGTAGTCTATGGGAAAAGATCTGATGGAAAGAAGGCATTAATTCATTTCACATCAATATAGTGTGAGAGTAACCCATAGGTCAATAATTTTTAATTGCTTGGACAAAAGGATATGAAGTAACCATTCCAAAGTATGTTTCCAGTACACAAGGTGTGGCCAACACACGAAAGAAACCCTCCAAACCAACTAATAATGAAAGTTGACACAAAGGTGAGGAATTCTCCAATAGGGTTAAATGGAAGCCAAGGTATTGCATGAATCTCAATGTGTGATAATGTAAGTTGATGTCGAACACAAGGGAGACCACTTAGTCAAAGACCCATGATATTGATTTCTTCTAAGCACAAGGTCACCTATCAATGAGGGAAATAGGGCTAGGGTGCGGCTCTAGTCCTACTCTCCGACAAAATTTATTGAAGTCGATAAGGGGAGACCCACCAACAAGAATTCAATGGAGACCTTCTTAAATTTCATGAGCGAATGACCAAAGAGCCGATGTGATAACAAACATAACTCTAAGGGACCTAGTATGGCTCGAATGGCAATGAGTCAAGAGACACCGCAGGGAAGGTCGACGAAGGTTGAGCTCCCTTAAACAAAATCATGACTCAAATGTGATCGTATGGAAGCATATGATAACTTTGTGTAAATTTTTCATGCAACATGAATAAACAAACTCTCCATGTAATTGAAAGAGATAACCAACCGGAAGTGTAATGGTTGAATAACAAGGTTATGGCTCTCCTAATTATAACTAAAACCCATCTGAATGGAGGAAAGACTTGTTTTGAGTACTTTTTTTTAAGGGCAACACAAATAAATCTTGTTTCCATCAAATATGGAAGTACTTTTCCCGTTCCCACCCTTTTTTTTAAATATATATTTTTTTTGTCTTTTTCTTGTTTTAAATATTGAAAAAAAATAAAAGAATTCCTATAGTACAATGGAAAGAACAAGTTTCCAAATACGTGATTCTCTAGTTCCTTGGATTGGAATGATCCTATTCTCAATGCAAGGTGGTGAAATGGGTCAATTACGCTTAAAGGAATGTTACTTTCCATGAGAAAAAGGTGTCAAGTTGTAGAGGTTAAGTGATTTCGTGGTTGAACTTGCAGAAAGTCATCGTAAAAAAGTGTCTGATGCATGAGTCCAAATGAAGCCGAATTAATACCAAAAGGGTAAAAGTGGAAAATATGCAATGAAGTAGTACAAATCAACATGTAGGAGTCTCTAGGATATATAGCCAGAAAGATAGCGAAGAAGAAGAGGAGCATGGTTCAACGCGAAGTCATGGCGGGAATAAATAGGACTCCTGAGCCTAAGAAAAAAATTTCAACATGGATTCCAAGTGACAACAAGGTACTATATAGGGAACCCATGATAAGGTGGGCTCTTACCACACAAGTTATGACACTTCTAAGAAGAAATAATGTTTAGTGTCAAAACTTGGTGGGGTCGATCCTAAGAAAAAAATGGAAAAGGAAACTCATAATGCACAATGCAGGTGGAGAAACTAACCTATATTCCAGTTTCAAGAACAAATACCTATTAGAGAGGATCAACCATAAAAATACCCAATGGAAAAGTCTTAAAAGTTCTGTAGATATAATCATTAAGACTATGAATGAAGCTAATAAATCCCATCTATAAACCTCCAAAACGGATTTTTTTTACTAAATAAATGATCCAGGTGGATATGGGTGGCCACCCACCAATTCACTTTGGACTCGTAACATCAATTCTTGAGCTTTTCACTTCCAAAAACTTATTATTTTTAGTAGGTTTTTGAGTCCCTCATACACTGAAGCCATTTTGGGCATTAATGATCTAGGTGGATATTGGTGGCCACCCACCTATTCCATTTGAACTGCCACCATCATTTCTTTTAATTTTTAAGTTTCAGCACAACTTACTATTTTTAGCAGTTTTTCAGGTCCTAAACTTCCAAAGTCGTTTTGAGGCCCTAAATGATGTTTTTTAGGAACCCGAGAGCGACATGGACAATATTTCAAACATCAAAATTTTTAGTCGTTGGATAGATCTTTATAATGAGCTATTGAGCGTGTAAAACGGAGATCGGATCCCAAAGTAACATCCCCGGGAAGTTGAAACACCACTTTACCTAAACGGGGCCCACAATTTTGGTGCTTCATCTCCTAGGGTTAGGTTTTTGGACGTTTCGGGTTTTACATTATTTCTAAAAAAAATAAATAGGCCTTCGAGCCTCATTATAACACGAGTTCATGGGCTAGTAGTTTGTCACATCTCTTCTCGGGGATACGCTCGCCAATAACCTAGCTCATATATTTCCATTATGTCTGTAATATGCCTTCAAGATTCAATGTAACATAGTTCATAGGCCTTCGTACACCACATCTCTTCTCGGTGATATGCTACCAGCACCCTCGCGTGTTTCCATTATGTTTATAAGATTATTTCGATCATTCTTTTATTAATAAAATGAAGCGTTATTTCCACTCGCATCTTTGTGTTTATGGTTATATTTTTATTGTGTTGCGTTCCTACATAAATATGGATCAACAAAAAAATTGAAAATGTGAACCTTATATATACAATATGGTGGAACCTAGCATCCTTACGGATTATGCATAATAGTTCTTCGGGACAAGCCCCTTACAATACTTAGACCAAGGACTCCTTTAGTACCTAAAACTCATGGCTTCAAAAAAATTTCTTCTTGTGAAGGCATCTCAACATCCACGAAATCATGAGAACTAGAATTATGAAAAAGAGGGATTTAAGGGGTCACATAAATCCATAGGAGAAATCACTCAATGAACTATTGGGATCAAATACGAGAAGGGAAAATAATGGTTCAAAGGATCCCTCTTAGATGCAATTGAGGATTGAGGATATAATGTCACATAGTTCACTCATGGTAAGGAAGCGAGTCAACTTGAATACTTGGAACATAGCAAGGGGTATTTTCAACTAAGTTCGAATTAGGATGGTGATTGTTGGATGCAAGCTGATCAATAGTGAAAATAATTCCATTATGAGGAAAATGCATTACTCGAAATATTGAAGTCACCACAAAATTCATAGCATAAACATAATCATGCCCAAGTAGCATATTAAAGTATAAAGAGTGATCAAACACCATCCACTAGTACATTTGGCGAAATTTCGACACTTTTGACCAAATGTCGGAAATTTCCCCAAAATTTATCAATTTTTTCAAATCTCGCCCACAAATCGTCGCTATCACGACGTTTGGAGACAAGTGTCGGTATTGTGACACATAGAAGTTATTTTCGGTCTTGCGACATTTGTAGCAAAGTGTCTGAATTGAGAACGGTTTGGGCAAAAGCATTGGAATTGTGATGGATTAGAGCTAAGTGTCACTATTGCAACATTTGGAGGAAAAACGTCAGTATTGTGACGAGTTTGGGCAAAAAGCGTAGCTATTGCGGCAGTTTGGGAAAAAACGTCGCTATTGCGACGATTTGGGCTAAGTGTCGCTCTTGCAACGTTTGTATGAAAGCATCGTTATTGCAATGGATTGTAAATTAATTTCTTTGGCCTCTCATTTAATAAATAATAATCTATCTTGGGTCCCCTTTTTGAATGGTTGGAGTAACATAATAAGATATCTTTAGTTGAAATATCACATTGTGATGAAGATGGAAGGTGGTTATGATGGGACTTCTAAGGAGATTCATAAAGTATTAAAGACGTGATGTTCTCACTCTTTGGTTCACTTTTAATGTGTGCCCCCAACCATGGTTGGGAGCGTCGTGTTGCGCGAGTGTGAGGTTGCTCAATCGGGCGCGTTCTGAGTCGGGCCATTTCGTTCGAGGGTGCCCATATTAGTTTTGCTAAGTTGTGACTGCCCGGGTGCCTTATGCATGTTTCGGTGGCCTGTTTTCTATTTTCTCCCTTGTGGCATCATTCGCTCGGGTGCGCCGTGTCACACCGTGTGAGGTCACCTGACCGAGCTTGCTCGGGTCGGGTTGTTTCGTTCAAGGGCGCGCGTATCAGTTTTGCTAAGTTGTGACCGCTCGGGTCCCTTGTACATGTTTGGGTGGCTCATTTTCCATTTTCTCCCTTGTGGCATCTTTCGGTCGGGCAAGCCATGTCACGCCATGTGAGGTCGCCCAACTAGGCACATTTGGGTCGGGTCGGGTCATTTCGTTCGAGGGCACCCGTATCAATTTTGCTAAGCTATGACCGCCCGGGTGCCTTGTGCATGTTCGAGCAGTCTGTTTTTCATTTTCTCCCTTGTAGAATCGTTTGTTCGGGGTGCACCGTGTCGCGCCATGTGAGGTCGCATGACCAGGCGCGTTCAGGTTGGACCATTTCGTTCGAAGGCACCCGTATCAGTTTTGCTAAGTTGTGACTGCCCGTTTGCCATTTTCTCCCTTGTGCGATCATTCGGTCGGGCGCGCAGTGGTGTTGCGCGATCTGAGGTTGCTCGACTAGGCGTGTTCGGGTCGAGTCGGCCGTTTCATTCAAGGGCACCCGTATCATTTTTTTCTAAGTTGTGACTTCCCGTGTGCCTTGTGCACGTTTGGGCAACCCGTTTTCCATTTTCTCCTTGTGGCATCATTCGGTCGGGTGCACCATGTCGCACGCGTGTGAGGTCGCTCGGTCGATGCGCGTTCAAGTTGGGTTGTTTTTCGTTCGAGGGGTGCCCATATCAGTTTTGCTAAGTTGTGATCGCCCGAGTGCTTTGTGCACGTTCGAGTGGCTCGTTTGTCATTTGCTCGCTTGTGGCATTGTTCGGTCGGGCGCACGCGTGTCGTGTCGTATCGTGAGGTCGCCCGGCGGGCGTCCTCGAGTCGATCCATTTCATTCGAGGGCACTCCTATTAGTTTTGCTAAGTTTGTGACTTGTCCGGTGCCTTTTGCATGTTCGGGTGGCCCGTTTTGCCATTTTCTCCCTTGTGGCATCATTCGGTCGGACGTGCCAAGTCGCACCGTGTGAGGTCACCGACCCAGCGGGTTCAGGGTCGGGGTCGGGTCGAGCCATTTCATTCGAGGGCACAGTATTAGTTTTGCTAAATTGTGACCGCTCGGGTGCCTGTGTGCACATTCGCGGCTTGTTTTCTATTTTCATTCCTTGTGGAATCGACATTTGTTTGGGTGCGTCGTGCCACGCCGTGTGAGGTCGGGCGCGCGTTCTAGTCGTGGCCATTACGTTCGAGGGCGCCCATATCATTTTTACTAAGTTGTGACTACCGGGTCCCTTAGTGCACGTTCGGGTGGCCGGTTGGCCGTTTGATCCCTTATGGCATAGTTTGGTTGGGAGCGTCGTGTGGAGCCATGTAGAGATCACCCGACCAGGGCGCATTCGAGGTTGGGTGGGGGCATGTTTCGTTCGAGGGCGCCCATATGAGTTTTTGGTAAGTTGTGATCGCCCATGTGCCTTGTGCATGTTCGGGTGGCCCATTTTCCATTTGTTACCTTGTGGTATCGTTCGATTGGGTGCGTCGTGTCATGATGTGCGAGGTCGCCCGATCGGGCACGTTTGGGTCGGCCCATTTCATTCGAGGGTGCCCGTATCGCTTTTGCTAGGTTGTGACCACCGGGTGCCTTGTGCACATTCGGGTGGCCCGTTTTTCCATTTGCTCCCTTGTGGCATCGTTTGGTCGAGGTGCGGCGTGTCGCGCGGGTGTGAGGTCGCTCGCCTGGGCGTGTTCGGGTCTGAGTCGTTTCGTTCGGGGACGCTCGTATAACTTTTGCTAAGTTGTGACTACCCGGTGCCTTATGCACGTTTGAGCGGCCCTCTTTCCATTTACTCCCTTGTGGCATCATTCGGTGCGGCGCGCCATGTCGCACCATGTGAGGTCGCCCGATCGAGCACGTTCGGGACGATCCGATTCATTCGAGGTGCCCTCATCGGTTTTGCTAAGTTGTGACCGCCTGAGTGCCTTGTGCATGTTCGGGTGGCCCGTTTTCCATTTGCTTCCTTGTGGTATCATTCGTTCGGGTGCGCCATGTCGAGCCATGTGAGGTCACTCGACCGAGCACGTTTGGGTCGGGCCATTTTGTTCGAGGGTGCCCGTATCATTTTTGCTAAGTTTTGATCGCCCTGAGTCCCTTATGCATATTCGGGCGGCCCATTTTCCATTTTCTCCATTGTGGCATCATTCATTCAGGCATGTCGTGTGAGGTCGCCGGACCGGGTGCATTCAGGTCGAGTTGGGCCATTTTTTTCGAGGGCACCCATATCAGTTTTGCTAAGTTGTGACTGCCCATGTGCCTTGTGCACGTTCGGGTGGCCCGTTTTCCATTTGTTCCCTTGTGGTATCATTCGGTCGGGTGCGTCGTGTCGCACCATGTGAGGTCGTCGAATCGAGCACATTCGGGTCGGACCATTTCGTTCGAGGGCGCCCGTATCAGTTTTGCTAGGTTATGACCACGGTGCTTTGTGCACGTTTGGGTGTCCGGTTTTACGATTTTCTCCCTTGTGGCATCATTCAATTGGGCGCGTTGTGTCATGTCGTGATGAGGTTGCCCGACTGGGCATGCTCGGGTCCGGGCCGTTTCATTCGAGGGGGCCCGTATCGGTTTTTCTAAGTTATGACTACCTTGGTGCCTTGTACAAGTTCGGGTGACCCATTTTTCCATTTTCTCCCTTGTGGGATCATTCGGACGGCGCGCCATGTCACACCATGTGAGGTCACCCGATCAAGCGCATTCGGGTCGAGTCAATTCGTTCGAGGTGCCACGTACGTTTTGCTAAGTTGTGACCACCAGGTGCCTTGTTCACATTCAGCGTGGCACTGTTTGCCGTTTGCTCCCTTATGGCATTATTCGTTCGGGCACAGCCGTGTCGCGCCATGTGAGGTCACCGCGACCGCGCGAGTTCTGGGCTGCGGGCCATTTTGTTTGAGGGCGACCGTATCATTTTTGCTAAGTTGTGACCGCTCTGGGTCCCTTAGGCATATTTGGATGGCCCATTTTCCATTTTCTCCCATGTGGCATCATTCGGACGGGCATGCCATGTGAGGTTGCCCGACCTGGCGCGTTCGGGTCGGTTCGGGGCCGTTTCATTCGAGCGTTACGTATAAGTTTTGCTAAGTTTTGACCACCTGGGTGCCTTGTGCATGTTCGTGGGTGGCGTGTTTTTTCATTTTCTCCCTTGTGGCATTGTTCGATTTGGGGAGCACCGTCTCAAGCCGTGCGAGGTCGCCGAGCCCAAAGGCGCGTTTGGTTCAAGTCGTTTTGTTCGAGGGCCCCCGTGTCAATTTTTCTAAGTTGTGACCACCCACGGTGCCTTATGCACATTCGAGTGGCTCATTTTTCATCCGCCTTTATGGCATCGTTCATTCGGCTCCGTGTCACTTTGCGTGACGTCGCCCGACCAGGTGCATTCGGGTCGAGCCATTTCGTTCGAGGGCGCTCGTATCAGTTTTGCTAAGTTGTGACTTCCCAGGTGCCTCATGCACCTTTGGGCAGCCTTTTTTCCATTTTCTCCCTTATGGCATCATTCGGTCAGGCGCGCGGGGTCGCGCCATGCGAGGTTGCCGAACCAGGCGCGTTCAGCTTGTGTCCTTTCATTCCAGGGTGCCTGTATCAGTTTTGCTAAGTTGTGACTTCATGGGTGCCTTGTGCACGTTCAAATGGCCCGTTTTCCATTTTCTCTCTTGTGGCATCATTCATTCAGGCACTCTGTGTCATGTCGTCTGATTCACCCGACCAGGTGCGTTCGGGTTGGGCCATTTCATTTGAGGGTGCCCGTATTAGTTTTTCTAAGTTGTGAGCACCTAGGTCCCTTGTTCACGTTCGAGTGGCCCATTTTTCATTTTCTCCCTTGTGGCATCATTTGATCGGGCATGTCGTGTCATGCCCTGTGAGGTTGCCCCACTGGGCACATTCAGGTTGGGTTGGACAGTTTCGTTCGAGAGCGCCTCAGTATCGGTTTGCTATGTTGTGACCGCCGGGTGCCTTGTGCACATTCGAGCAGACTCCCTTTTTCATTTTCTCCCTTGTGGCATCGTTCGGTCGGGCGCATCGTGTAGGTCGCCTGACCGGTAGCGCGTTCGGGTCGGAGTAGGGTTGTTTAGTCTGAGGGTCTCGTATCGACTTTTGCTAAGTTGTGATCGCTTGGTTGCCTTGCACACATTTGGGTGACCGTTTTTCCATTTCCTCCTCTGTGGCATCGTTCGGTCGGGCATGCCGTGTCGCGCCGTGCGAGGTCACCCTACCAAGTGTGTTCGAGGTCGAATCATTTCGTTTGAGGGCGCCGTATCATTTTTGCTAAGTTGTGACCGCCCGGTGCCTTGTTCATGTTCGAGTGGCCCGTTTACCATTTCTCTCCTCGTGGCATCATTCGATCGGGCACGCCCGTGTCGCATCGTACTCCGAGGTTGCTCGAGCCAAGTGCGTTCGGGTCGAGGCCATTTTGTTCGAGGGCACCCACATCATTTTTGCTAAGTTATGATTGCCCTAGTTCGGGTGGCCCCGTTTGTCATTTCTCCCCTTGTTGCATCATTTGGTCTGGAGCACGCTGTGTGCACTTGTGTGAGGTTGCCCGAGCTAGAGCTCTATTAGGGGTTAGGTCGAGTCATTTCGTTCGAGGGGGCTCGTATCGGTTGCTAATTTTTGATCACCCGATTGCTTTTGTACATTCGGTGGTTTGTTTTCCATTTGTTCCCTTGTGGCATTGACATTCATTCGAGTCGTGTCATGTTACGCCGTGTGTAGGTCGGTGCCCAACATAGCACGTTCCGGTCGGGTCATTTCATTCGAGGGTGCCCATATTAGTTTTGCTAAGTTGTGATTGTCCGGGTCCCTTGTGCACGTTTAGAGGGGGCCCGTTTTTCCGTTTGCTCCCTTGTGGAATCATTTAGTCGGGCACGCCAGTGTGAGGGTAGCCCGACTAAGCATGAGGGTTGAGTCGGGCCATTTTTTTCAAGGGCACCCGTATCATTTTTGCTAAGCTATGATAGCCCGAGTGCCTTGTGCACCTTCGAGTGGCTATGTTTTCCATTTTCTCCCTCTACGGCATCGTTCGATGTCGGGCGTGCCATGTCGCATCATGCAAGGTTGCCCGACCAGAGTGCATTCGGGTCGAGTCGTTTCATTCGAGGGCGCCCGTATTAGTTTTGCTAGGTTGTGATCACCCAGGTGCCTTATGCATGTTTGGGTGGCCCGTTTGCCATTTTCTCCCTTGTGGCATCATTTGGTCGGGTGCGTAGTGTACGTGTCGTGTGAGGTCGCCCGATTGGGCACATTTGGGTCTGAGCCGTTTCTTTTGAGGGTGCCCATATCAATGTTGCTAAGTTGTGATCGCTCGGGTGCCTTATGCACATTCGAGCGCTGTTTGTTGGTTTCACCCTTGTGGCATTGTTAGGTCAGGGCGCATCGTGTCGCGCCATGTGAGGTCGCCCGACCAGGCGCAGTTCGGGCGTCGGGCCGATTTCGTTCGAGGGGTGCCCGTATCGGGGTTTGCTGAGTTAGACCACTCGGGTGCCTTACGCACATTCGGATGACCCCTTTATCGTTTTCTCCCGTGGCATCATTCGTTGGGTGCGCCGTGTGAGGTTGCCCGACCGTGCGCGTTCGGTTCGAGTCGTTTTGTTTGAGGGCACCCATATCGCTTTTGCTAAATATGTGAGCGCCAGGTGCCTTGTGCACGCAGTCACGTGGGTTTTTTTATGTTTTTTTCCCTTGTGGCATATTCGTTCTGTCGTGCACGTTGTGTCGCGCCATGTGAGTGTCACCCAACTCGGGAGCGTTCGGGTCGGGTCATTTCGTACTTCGAGGGCGCCGTATCAATTTTTGCTAAGTTGTGACCACCGAGTGCCTTGTGCACGTTTGGGTGGCCCATTTTCAGTTTTCTCCCATTGTGGCATCGTTCGTTCTGAGCACGCCGTATTTGCGCCATGCAAGGTCGCCCGACGAGGTGCATTTGGCTACGGTCGTTTTGTTCGAGGGCATCTGTATTAGTTTTGCTAATTTGTGACCGCCCGGTGCCTTGTGCACGATTGGGTGACCCATTTTCTATTTTCTCCCCATGGCATATTCATTCAATCAGGGCGCGTCATGTCCTGTTGTGTGAGGTCGTCAGACAGGGTGCGTTCGGGCTTGGCGTTTCGTACTTCGAGGGTGCCCGTATCGGGTTTGCTAAGTTGTGATCACCCGAGTGCCTTGTCCACATTCGAGCGGCCCATTTTCCATTTTCTCCCTTGGGGCATTGTTTCGTTTGGGCACGCCATGTCACGCCGTGAGAGGTCAGCCGACCAGGGCGCATTTGGTTCGGGTCGTTTTGTTCAAGAGTGCCCATATCGGGCTTTTTCTAAGTTGTGACCGCCCTGGGTTCCTTGTGCATGTTTGGGCGCCCTGTTTTCCATTTTATCCTTTTGGCATATTCATTTTTTTGGGCACGCTCTGTCGCGCCCTATGAGGGCGCTCGACCAGGTGGGTTCGGGTCGCATCGTTTCATTTGAGGGTGCCTGTATCAGTTTTTCTAAGTTTTAATTGCCATGATGCCTTGTGCACAAAATTCGGGCGGCCCGATTGCGATTTTCTCTATTGTGGCATCGTTTAGTTAGGTGCGTTGTGTCACATTGTGTGAGGGTGCCCGACCGGGTGTGTTTTTTGGTCGTGCTGTTTCGTTCGAGGATGCCCGTATCAGTTTTTTCTAAGTTGTGATCTGCCCCGATGTCTTGTGCACGTTTGGGCAACCCATTTTCCATTTTCTCCCTCGTGGCATCGTTCGCTCGTTCAACCCCATTAACCGCGTAATGACCTCTAAACCCTTAACCCCTAACCCTAAGCGTAAACCCTTAACCCCTAACCCATTTAACCCCATAAACCCCTAGTAAACCCCTAACCCATTTAACCCCCTAAACCTTAAACCTATAAACCCTTAACCGCTAACCCCTTAAACCCTAAACCATTAAACCCTTAACCCTAACCCCTTAAACCCTAATTCCTGACCCCTAACCCATCTAACCCCCTAAAACCTAACGCCATTAGCCCTTAAATCCTAACCCCTAAAATCCTTAACTGCTAAATCCCCTAACCGCTAAACCCCTTACCCATTTAACCTCTTAAACCCTAAACCTATAACCCCTTAACCCATAACCCATTAAACCCTAATTCCCAACATCTAACTCATTTAATCCCCAAACCATAAACCTCTAAACCCCAACTGATTTAATCCCTAAACCCTAAACCTCTAAACCCTTAACTACTAACCCTTAAACCCTAACCCATTTAACCCCCTAAACCGCTAAACCCCTAACCCATTTAACTCCCTAAACCCTAAACCTCTAAAACCTTAACCGCTAACCCTTAAACTCCTATTTCCCAACTGGCCTAACCCATTTAACCCCTAAAACCCTAACCCATTTAATCCCCTACCCTAACCCTTAACACCAAACATCCTTAACTACTAAATCCCCCTAACCCCCTAAACCTCTAAACCCCTATAACCTATTTAAACCCCTAAACCTTAAACCTTTAACCCCTTAACCCCTTAACCCCTAACCCCTAGCTAAAATCCTTAACTACTAAATCCCCCAAGTCCATAAACCTCTAAATGCATGCTTAACCCATTTAACCCATTAAACCATAAACCTCTAACCCTTAACCCCTAACCCGTTAAACACTAATTCCCAACCCCCAACCCATTTAACCCCCTAAAACCCTAAAACCGTAACCCACTTAACCCCCTAAACCACTAAAACCCTAACCCATTCAACACCCAAAACCCTAGTCCCATTAACCCGTAATGACCACTAACCCCTAAAAATCCTTAAATCGATAAATCCACTAACCCCCTAAACCTCTAAAAAAACCCTAACCCATTTAACCCTCAGTAAACCCTAGCCCTGCATTAACCCATAACGAACCCTAACCCCTAAAATCCTTAACTACTAAATCCACTAACCCCCTAAACCTCTAAAACCCCTAACCCATTTAACCCCCTAAACCCCAAACATCTAACCCTCTAAACCCCTTAACCCCTTGATACTGGTAGGGGTGGGTTACCTTGATATTAATGGTGGTGTATTCTTACTCCTTTCCGAATAACCAATAGAGGGTCAAGGAAATTGACAAATATGTTGTCAAGTTTTATCTTATCCATCTCCGAACAAGCTTCTTTTCGGCTAACTCCACTCGCTTTTTGATCTCAATTTTTCCAATTTCTTCCTTCTCTCATATGATACCCTGAGCCTTTGCCTTTCTCTTCCCTTCTAATTCCGTAATAGTGTCATAGTGATGCAGCCAACTTCTTTGAAAGCCTTCCTAGCAGACAATACGTGTGGCTTTCGGGCTAAAGCCTCGACACTTTCGCAGCATCTGAATGACCTCTCTCTTCCCCAATCTCCCTCTCTCTCTCTCTCTCTCTCTCTCTCTCTCTCTCTCTCTCTCTCTCTCTCTCTCTACCCTCCAATCCTCTCTCTGACTATATCCCTCCCTCTATCCTTATTTCTGCCCCCCCCCCTTCCATCTTTGTGTCACTATCTCCCTCTCTTACCCTTCTCTACCTCTCTCACTCCTCTCCCTCTCTCTCTCTCAGCTGATCCATTCCTTCTCTCCCCTCTCCTTCAGTTTATCTCCATCTCTCCCTTGTGACATCCATTGTCTTGCCACCTCTATCAATCTATGTCTTTATAATTATTCCTTCTCATATATATCTAGAATTAATATATATCATGATATATTGGGACCTATGATTGGGTTAATTCTGCCTTGTTTTCAAGGTTAAAATGTGCACAAACAGAGACCAATGAAACTATCATATTAACCCCTAACCCATTTAACACCTAAACCATAAACCTCTAAACCCTTAACCCCTAACCCCTAAACCCTCAACCCCTAACCCATTTAACCCCCTAAACCCCTAGTAAACCCCTAACCCATTTAACTCCCCTCAACCCCTAAACCCATAAACCCTTAACCCATAACTCCTCAAACCCTAAACCATTAAACCCTTAACTTAACCTAACCGTTTAAACCCTAAAACCGTAAACCCTTAACCCCTAAAACCTAACCCCATTAGACCCTAACTTCTAACCCCTAAAATCCTTATTTTCTAAATCCCCCTAACCCCCCTAAATCGCTAACCCATTTGACCCCCTAAGCCCTAAACCTATAACCCCTTAACCCCTAACCCATTTAACCCTCTTAAACCATAAACCTCTAAACCCCTAATCCCATTCAACCCCCTAAAACCTAAACCTATAACCCCTTAACCCCTAATCCATTTAACTCCCTAAACCCTTAACCTATAGCCCCTTAACCCCTAACCCATTTAACCCCCTTAAAACCTAAACCCTAAACCTCTAAACCCTAACCCCTAATCCCCCAATCCCTAGCTAAGCCCTCCAAATTTGAATTATCTTTGAAGAAGTAATTGTTTTACTTACTTCTGTCTAATTCACTATATAATTAGATCATGAAAGTGAGAAGGCTTCGGGTTGTAAGCATGGTTGTGGTATGTTGATGTTCAAGCAGCTGCAACTTCTAGCCCTTGATATGCTAGGGGTCAGTTACCTTGAGTATTAATGGTGGTGTATTAATACTCCTCCCGAATAACCAATAAAGGGTCAAGAAAATTGACTAAATATGTTGTCAAGTTTTATTGTATCCATCTCTAGGGGCAAGTTTGTTTTTTTACAGCTAACTCCACTACTTTTGATCTCAATTTTACCAATTTCTTCCTCGCTCATATGATACCTAAGCCTTTGCCTTTCTCTTCCCTTCTAATTCCAGTAATAGTGTCATAGTGATGCCACCAACGTCTTTGGAAATACATCCTAGCACACAATACTAGGTTATGAGGGTATCATGTGTTTAGTGGGTAATGCCATTATTACCATGTGTTTGTAGACTAATTAGTAAATTTTAATTAAATTTACTAATTCATAATTAATCAATTGATACATTATTAAAGACCCCTAATTAATCAATTGGTATTATTAATATATGATTAATCATAATTAATCAATTGATAGCATTAATACATGATTAGAGATCCCTAGCTTGGCCTATTTTTTTAAATTCCAACAAATTAGCCTAATTACCTTACCCATGCACCCTATTCCACCTATTCAAATTTTCTTAATCAACCTATTCAATCTTTTTTTCCTGCTCCACTTGTTCAACCTTTATGGCTTCTTTCCCATGATTCCATTCTGCCCTATGATGCTTGCTTTTTTCCAGATTCTTACAGAAGCATGGATGCTCTAAAACCCTAAAGTAGCCACTGTCCATTAACGGCTCGGAAGCCATAGTAGCTGGTGGAGATATTTCGAGTTTTGTTGATGTTCATAAATCCGTGGGAGATCCAAGAGAAATAGATCGTGGAAGAATGCTCTCTTCTTTTGGAAGAATCAGATTGGTATTTCCCTTCTTTTACCCCATTCAAATTCGGTATTTTCTTCTATGCTATCTTGGTTATGAGATACGGATGGTTGTAGGTCTGAAATATATTACATTTCTCATGGAAACATTGTACACGGCTTGGTTCTCATGAACTCAAGCATGGAAAAATAATCATTTTAAAATATTGATTTAGCATTTGTTTGAGTGGCGCATAGCGGATACATGAACTTTTACAGTTATTATAGGGCTCTCTATCTTCATCACTATGCAATGAGGGTGGCTAACATTTCTGTCTACCCTTTTTTTATTCTGAAACTCTTATTGGGCTTTATTGATAGATCATGATCCGCACTCGTAATCTCCTTAGCTCTTTGGGCTTGCAAAATCCAATCTGTTCGAAGAAGAACGTACAACATAAGTGTGACGAAGATGCCCAGAGCTACCAATATTCCGAGCAGAGGCCCTCAAAATGAAAATTGAATACGAAACCCATAAGAATAGAAACCGGCATGCCAACAAAGTAGAAGGAGATGGGATTGATGTTTGCACCGGTGGTAGGATGGGTTGTTCCCCACGAGAACACCACACCCTATTGTTTGTGGGCAGTTCCAATCTCACAGAGGCCTATGATGGGCAATGTCAAAGATGTTAGGGAAATGATTTCTTTGGTCATCCCAGTAAACATTTTGGCCCACCCTATGATGCATGGTGGTGGTGAAAGTCATGGCTAGGAATCCCTAGTACAAGAGCCATATAAAGTGCTACAATCATGGCCCTCCAGGTGCTTTTCCAATCCTGTTTGCACCTAGCTCATTTCCTACTCTAGTCGAAACCCCCAAACCTCAATGACTAGGGGAATATGCACACAAGAGAGGTTGTCCGGATGAGAATTCCCATGGAGGCAACAATTTCTTTAGGATTTACAAGTAGCCCACACAAAATAGTCATGAACTCATACCACCACCACTCCAAACAAACAGAAACAAAACTCAGGATGGCCAGACTGAGCAATGACCTCCATCCTTTCAAATATTCTTTGCAAAGCCCCTCCTAAGATTTCTTGTACACCCCTGAGAACCAAAAGTATAAGGCCAACCAAGAATTTTAGTGTAACTACCAAAAATCTATCCTGGCTTTATCCGAGGATAAATATTTATATTATGAGTGTATAATTAAAGTTCATGAATAGACCTAAGCCCCTTAAAGTGACTATCTCATCAAATTATATAAGTCAATATTTTGTCGAACTCTGAGGTGTTCCATAGTCGTTCAAATAGAGAGAATTTTCTATGATAATGTATGCTTTTTAAAGGGTGTTATTGCAGGGTAACTAAGTATGTTAACCTCAAACCGAAACTTCTTTTATTTTTTCATTCTATGTTTGAAAATTAGGTATGTTTGCATGTCGCTAACTCATGAGTGCCTTTCGGAAGGAATATCTAATGGGAACACAAACTATCATAGTTTTTAGTTAATATTAAGTACTAACTAAACATTCTTATCTCAAAAATCAATTGGAAACACCGAGTAAAAAGACGTTGTATAGAGGCAGTAAGTTGGGAACTATGGATTCATATTACAAAAAGTTTTAGATAGCTAAAGCCTAGAAATAATATATTCCTTAAAATTTTGGCTACGTAGGATGATTCTTCATATTTTGTTTCCAATTATATATTTAAAGAAATATTGTTCCTGGAGGTAAGAAAATAAAATAGATGGATGATAAGGACTTACAATTTTTGAGGTTCCAACCAAAGTTGCATTTAAATTCTCCATTGTTAATCTTTTCTCTAACATGAGTCCCGGTTTCTACTGCATTATATTATTATAACTGATGTTTTATGTAAAAGGTCCCGATTGGAGTTCTCGGTCATTCCTTAGGTGCTTTATGTGATATGCCCCTTTGCTGGACCATCACGAGTACTTCGGACTATTGTGGAAGCTTGCGAGCTTCTCTTGGAGAAATAATTAATCGATCCCAGACAGAGAGAGAAGGTTGTTAAAACTATATTCAAGTTGGGAAGGCTCTAGACTATGCTGCTACCCTAGATGAAACGGTGAGATTTAAGTGTTCCCACTCTATTTGGGTTCGGTGTTCCCTAAGATTTTTTTACAAGTCCCTCATAGTAGAATTGATTCTCAAATCTAGCGAGCCTCTAGTGATCGAGTTAGTCACTCATAAATAAATAGCTTTTATCGTGTATAACAAGGCTCATCATATCCCTCGCTTGACTCCTCGTTTATGAACATAGAAAGCGAGAAAATGCCTGGAAATTTACAAGACATACCAAAGGGTGCTTTTCGGGGGTCCGAGAACATCGGTCTAGTCGGATTATCGTATAGACCACTCTCAGTGACTAGTTTGTCCGGTTGAGATGGCTTCATTAGGCTATTATTCCCCTTATATGTTTACTTTTTCTATTAATTTCCAGTATGTTCTTTTAAATTCTATGCTATATATAGCTAGGTAATGTCATTCATGCTTTCCACAAATGTAAATCAAATGATTATGCCTCTTTTTGTATGTTTAGTTGCAAACGAATTCTAACTCAACTCTCTAGTTTGTTGGTAAATTGAAGGATATGATGTATTAAATATATATCACGCCTATTGGGTGTGTTTGGATAAGTAAACCTTTAGATTGCATATTTTTCTCACATTAAGTCAATTCCAAATTGTGACTCTTATGTTGTATATGGCAAGAAAATGCATTCTACTTTCCCGATTAGGATAATCTTAATTGTTATGCTTTATTGTATGTATTTATATTAAATTTGAATATTCTATTTTTTCTGTTTCTTGGAAAATTGAAGTACACGTTTCTTTTTAAATAATTTTCTCCACTTTGCTAGATGTGTCTGTACATTATTTTTTACAAGTGGGTTTTCGATTTCTTGCGTGTGCAACTCAAGGTGCTTATTTGGGACTATCAAACTATATGGAAGGTTTAAACTCCGAGTAAAGTCACTTGCATCAATAATAGCTTCAAACTTGTTTGTTCCTTCACATGTTCTCTATTTTATCTGTCATGTACCCCTACAATTGCCTACGTGTCTTACATACCGAGTCTCCAACACTGGCACACTTATTAGATAGCAAAGGATTTGCATCCCCTTTTGTTACTAGTTTTGTAGTATCCAAACCAACTCCCTCCATTAGGAGAGATTCCATGCAACGTATTTCCAAAGATGATTGTCCGTCTACTCTTATGGTGAGCTTGGTAGATTATTATGGGGGAACATGTACTGTATAAATTGACTAGCAAGGATCTGTTACATTTGAAACTATAGGGAAAGGTAAGAAAAACAGTTTACCTGTAGTAGAAGGAAAGGACTATCAAGCTAAGGCTCATCAGATTTTGGAGTTTGTAGTAGTATAAATTCATGCACTTTCATGGTTATTATTGATTCCTGCATTCTTAGAATGACATATTTCTTTACCATTTCACTGTGATATGGTTCAGTGATTGCTAATACTTCTCCATTATGCTGATAAGGATTTTGGGATGTATGGAGTGTAGCGAAAACACTGTGTTTAATTATTGGTTTTTGGATCTATAGAGTATTTTTGTAGAATATGTTGTCATCTTATGCTTATTCTTTCTATACCCTAGTGGTGCTAAAATTGGCAGTTGGCATTGAGGGGAAGATTTGAAAAGTGATCTTAGGTTTAGAAACAAAAAATATACAACAAAGAAAGCCTTGTCAAGCTCATGGTGATAACTCAAAGTGTTATAAAAGTGAATTTGTTTTGCATAATTTTGTGTCTAATTTTGCCATCCGTCGTTTTTACCTAAACAGTAAATGTTTCCATTTGTTTGGTTCATAATCTTGGAGTTTTGGGTGCTGGAATTCAAACAATCTGACATCAACCTTATAGTGAGAGATTGTAGTGGTGTTCTAGGGTACCACTCTTTCCATATAAAGTCAAATATTTGTACGAATTTGTATCCTTTTATCGATCCTTTGGATATGCCTATTTGTAACTGTAAATGTGGCAAGAACCTTCTCAGGGGACTATTTATATGACCGAAAGTGAATACTATAGAAATTCGTAACAGGTCTGCAGTGTTGTACAGTGGAATGTTTGAGCTTGTAGAGGAAATGAAAATGGGTTTCTTAGCCATAAGATTATTCAGTAGAGGAATGTTCTAACTGAACATCACAATGACATGGAAAACTGTTTATTTATGAACTTGTTGGTAGTGCATTATTCTTTTGGTATGCAAGGTTGCCTCCTACATGATTTCCACAATCTCTCTAATTAGAGAAAATTTCTTTTAAATCCTCTATCTGAGATTATAATGTGCATTTTATGGAAGGGATGTAACTTAAACATGGTTATTTGTACACGCCTTCTCTATAATTAATCCTCAAGATTATTTAAGCAATTTATATTTTTCATTTCCAGAGCATGTGGGGATGCTCCTATCAATGTATAATAGGTATGAATGAGTAATTATCAAATATATCATAACCTAATACCAAATAATCTATTGTTTTATTTAAACAATATGTTTGATACAATTTCAAGCACAGTAACATAATTTGGTCGAATTGGCCCTCTACTGAAATCTGGCCGAACTTTTCTCAAATTTGGATTTATTGGTATAGAGACTCTATCCATCCATATGATATAATTATATTCACTGGAACTATATTAGGATTTTCATTAATACCATTTTATATAGAAAAGGATTGCAGAGAGTCAATATTCAATGAAAAACACCGTTTTTAATTTTTTTTCTTTAATTTTTTAATCAAAGCATCAAAAGACTGACACCTTCAAAGCGTCGGAAGAGTGACACCTTAAACATCGATTTTGCAACATCTCTAGCTTCGGAAGATAAAATTCTTCATAATGTCGATATTGTGACACTTCAGCAAAGCATTGGTATTGCGACACTAATGCAGAGCGTCGGTATTGCAACACTTCAGCAAAGTGTCAGTATTGCGACACATCACAAGCGTCGGTATTGAGACACTTCACAAGCGTCGGTATTGTGATGCTTTGCAAGCACCGGTATTGTGACACTTCACAAGCGTCAGTATTACGACACTTTGCAAGTGTCGGTATTGCAACACTTTGCAAAACGTTGGAAAGAGTGTCGCTCTTTCGACACTTTATTGAAATGTTGGAATTGGGACGTAATGGCTAACCACGTTTTGTCCGACCTCAAACTGTCGATCTTGTGATGGCTATGTGTTGGAATAGCAATGAAATGGCCATCGAAAATTTGGCCAAATTTACTAGTGATCATATCAATTAAGACACTATTCCCACCTAAAGTGATAGTAAACTAAGGAAGAACACCCATAGATTCACCAAGCCTTCTATTATAAGCTATAAATTTACTATCAGTCACCAAAAAAATTGGAGAACCCAAATATTTTGAAGTTTAGGAGGATATAATACTTACAGAGGATCCTTCATCGACTTCACATCGATAGAAATTTGTGGAATTAACTCTAACCCTTACTTGGAAAGGTGCAGCAAAAGTAAGATGAGGCTCAAAAAGACTATCCCAATCAAAGGAAACACTCCTAGAACTTGGATGGGGTACATTTGAAGAGACCAACACACCCCCAAGACCAAAATACCATGAACTAGAAATCAAGAAGACTCTGTTGTTAGACACTCACCCTCCAAAAGAGGAGTGGGATCGACCTAATATTGCACTAGCTCAACCACCTTATCAATTAATGGTTGATTTGACTGTTGAGAAACCCTAATAGGTTCATGATTAGAATAACGTACAAAATCATACCATAATATTTGTACTACTGAAATCTCAAGGCACAAATGAGTAATACGATCTCCCTTACAAATATTACAAGGGAACTTAGGTTTAAATATTTTACGCCTAGGTTTATGATCAAAATCAATGCCCCCATAATGAATAGAAATGGTTGGTGGAGGATTTCTAACATGACCTGAAGAGGTTGTTGGAGGGTCTCCAACATGACTTGCAGAGGTTGACAACTCTTTCCCATGAGAGATATGGCTATTCCCCCAACCCAACTCACAAAAGCATGTGAGTGATCATCAACATAGCTAATAGAGGTAAGTAAATCATTGCTAGTATGAATTGGAGTGACTAGACTTATGCCCGCTACATGACTTATAGCGAATGAAGGCTCGTCTCTAACATGAATACCAGACTTTAAAGATGATGAATGGAGAGAACTATACTTCTCCTCATTCCTCCTATTTCTCTTCTTTTTATATTTCTTATTGCAAGATGGAGGAGAAAGAGTGTAATATCCCCAGTTTGTTATTATTTTATTAGAAATTTGAACATGTCCAAAATGGTATAGTGTACCCCAATGGAAAATAATTTTGTGGATTTATATTATTATTTCAATTTAATAAAATAAAATGGAAATTAATGTGTAATGACTAAATTATGATTAGAGATATGGAAAGCAAATCCATGAGGATGGATAAGGTTGTAATACTTTCCCAGACTTCCAAAAATCCTTGGAAGGAATAAAGTAAATACAAAAATTAGATTGGAGATAAATATCTAAAAATTAACCCAATAAAGAGGAAATTATTGGGAAGAGGTGGAATAAAGTTGGAAAGCAGAAAAAATATCTTTAAAAGTACCTTTGTGGAAGAAACAAATGGAAATCATAGGCAAATTCAAATAAAACATCCTAAATTAACTGGACGCATTTAAGGGAAAAAATTTGGCGAAAGCAAGCTTAAATAAGTTGATTCCAGATAGACAAAGGGTTGTCTATCACTGGAGGAAAATATATCTACTCAGGGGTGAGATGTGGAGAAAGAGCTCTAAGGTTGGGAGGCAACTATTCAAACCTAAGTGGTATGCACTTTTAGTTTGGAATGGTATTGGACTTAAATTTTAATGCTGGGATGAACTACTGGAAAAGATAAAGTAGACATGTTAATATGAAAATTATGAGTTTAAATATGTGTTTAGAAACTAGAAAATTTATGAGTTATAATTATATTTTGATAGTTTGTACATTTAATGGAATTCATTATAGAATTAATAGTTCATTCTGTATAGTTTCACAGACATATTCTGTAGAGGACCAACTCTTAGAATATCTATAACCCAGTGATGGGTCTAGATCTGAGGTTAGGTACCTCACAGAAAACTTTATGGGTTAATTGACTATTCTAAAGTTCTGATATCAATTGTATATTGAATTAAATCTTAATAGAATTTACTTATAAATGAATATTGAATAACTTCATAGTATTTCTTTCAAATTTATATATTGCGTGTATGTATAAGAATTCATATATGAACTAACAGTGATCCATATTTATGCAGGAACGCAAAAGAATACAGAAATAACCATGAACATAGAGATGCAGGAGAAATAATTCTTCATTTCACTAATATGAAATAAAAAAAATATTCTTACAAATATAATGGAAGTAAAATAGCTAAGGGGCAGGTAGAAAATCAATAATAAGAGATATGGTGGCTACAGACATATGAACAGTGTTACAATGATGCTCTATGGCCTATTTATTATTTAGAAACATTGTAGAACTCTAAACATCCAAAAACCTAACCCTAGGAGACGAAGCGCCAAATCTATGGGCCCTGTTTGGGTAAATTGGTGTTTCAACTTTCCAGTGACGTACTTTGGCATACGATATCCATTTCACGCATATGATACATCATTATAAATATCTATCTAAGGACTACAACCGTTTCCACATATATAAATTCCAAAACAGAATCATATTCACTGGACAAACGATGCCCAAAAAACATCGTTTGGGGCCTCAAAACGGCTCCAGAAGTTCAGGACCCGAAAAAAATGCTAAAAATAGTAAGTTGTGCTGCAACTTAAAAACTGAAAGAACTGATGGTGGGGTTTCAAATGGAATAGGTGGGTGGCCACCAATATCCACCTAGATCATTAAGGCCCCAAAACGACTCTGGGGGTGGAGGACCCAAAAACCTGCTAAAAATAGTAAGTTGTGATGAATGTGAAAAGCTGCAAGAATTGATGGTGCTGGTCCAAATGGAATAGGTGGGTGGCCACTGATATTGACCTGGATCATTCCTCCCTCGTTAGGAAGCAATGGTCTCCATTGCGTTGAGATCCTCCATGAGATGAGGCTAATTCTCTTGAACTGGGTATTAGATTTGTTGAAGATGTCATGGACCTACGGGTGGACATGCTAGATGCGTATAGTAAATTTGGTTTCTTTATTAGCCTCAGACAATACATGTGTGTATTCTGTATGTGTAGTTTCAAGATGTATGGCAACATCAGGCGGTGGTGCATTGGGAGTCAAATCAATAGAGTGCTTATCCTGAGAGTGTAGAGGAACCTCTGTGAGTGAGGAGAAAATTTCCTCGTATTCCTCCATGACGTTGTCCATCTGCTGCAGCTATGCAAGGGAGCTCGGTTTCGAGGTTGTGGCCACAATATTATTCTTTCCTTATGAGTGATTTGTAAGGAAAATAAATTTCCTGGTTTGGAAAACAATATTACTGCATTGTTTTGCAGTAGTCAAAGAGATGACAGGGGGTGGTACTACCTCTGGTATCCTATACAAGTTATTTCCCAAAGTAATAAAAACAACACAAGGCCTAGAATCATACACAGCATATCACCTCTGCAAGTATGGTTGGCCCAGTAATACATTAGCTACATCAAGAGGAGAAAAATAACACAATACCTCATCTGTGAATGGCTTAATACTGTACGGAAGGTGACACTATTGGCAGATGCAAAGATCTCTCCCCGGGTGGAGCCACCCGATGGTATACATCTACGGGTGTGCTATGTTTTGTAGGCCAAGCTGCTTCACGGCCTCTACTGAAATGAGGTTCTTTTGGCTTCTGCTATTGACAATTAATTGTAGCGGAGAACCCTTCACCCACATCTGTGAATGGAAGAGGCACTACCCCTCCTCTGGATCCTCCCTCTAGATCTTGGTGGTTGAAAGAATGGAACTAGGATCTGCATCGATGATCTACTTCTCTTTGTCTATTTCTAACTCAGGATCAGAAAATGCATCTGATTCGGGTGCCTATAGTTCGGCCATGAATGGCTGTTTGGCCCAACACTTGTTTGTGCTGTGAGTGGGGTTGTTATGAAATTGACACCGCTTCCCTGTGTCCTTCTTTTGATTTGTGGTATTGTTATGAGTCACACCGCTTTAGCCTTGCCCCTTCTTCTTCGCAAATCCAAAGTCTCGCTTCTTCTACTTAAATTTATGCTCGATTTTGGCGGCATAGCGATATTTCGTGCCAAGCGATGTAATGTCGAGGAACTCCATTTCCTCCTGAATGTGTTTGTGTAGACAACTACGATACTTGAGCTCCAATGTCCCTATGAATCTTTAATACCCAATTTTGTGCATAGGGTATGGAATATATTCATTAGTTCGTGCAAATCTTGATCCCTTTGATGCTGCAGCATGGCCCATTGGATATATTTGTCCTCATAGCTCCCCATGGGGTAATATTGTTCCTTGATGCCATCTCAGAATGAATTCCAAGTGGGTGTGGCCTAGCACAGAGAGGGTTCCCCTTTGTCCTCTTGCTCACAGTAGGTTTTCCACCAGTATTTGACATGGGGGGAAACTTTAAGGAGTGCAAAAATAATTTTTTTTGGTCAGAGAAATCATGGACCGAGAAATACCCTTCCAGCAAATTTAACCATCTATCTACAACATTTGCATCTATTTGTCCTTCAAATATAGGAATGTCAAAGTTTACCTATACCTTGAAGGGAGTGATGCCTCTAGAGTGGTTGCTGGATGCAGATGCCCCATAGGTGGGTAGTCGTTGAAGGATGTGAGAAAATTTATCCATCATCGCATTCCTTTGTTTCTCGAGGGCCTCCTCGAGAAATATTTTGATAATATATCCTACTCCCTTGTCTTTCTTTTCTTCCGCCATGGGAGGTTGTCAGGGTTTGTGAGACTGATCTTGCAAGGGTTCAACCAGATCGAGCCCTAACTCCTTATACCCTGACCGCATTAGGGACATGCAAATAAAAACAAAGAAGGAGAATAATGCTCTGATACCACTTATCCATATTTGTGCAGGAACGCAACAGAATATAGAAATAACGATGAACATAGAGATGCAGTGGAAATAATGCTTCATTTCATTAATATCAAATAACAAAAATATGCTTACAAACATAATGGAAATAAAATAGCTAGGGTACTAGTAGAAAATCTCTAAGAAGAGATGTGGCAGCTACAGGCCTCTGAACTGCGTTACAATAAGGCTCAAGGTCCTATTTATTATTGAGAAACAATGGAGAAATCTAAACGTCCGAAAACCTGACCCTAGGAGATGAAGCTCCAAAACTATGGGCCCCATTTGCGTAAATTGGAGTTTCAACTTCCCGGGGACATAACTTTGGCATACGATCTTTGTTTCACGCATATGATACATCATTCTAAATATATATTTTAGGACTACAACTATTGCTGCGAATATCAATTCTAAAATGGAGCCAGATTAGTCAGACAAACGATGCCCAAAAAACATTGTTTAGTGCCTCAAAATGCCTTCGAAAGTTCAGGACCCGAAAAAATGCTACAAATTGTAAGTTGTGTTCTGACTTAAAAACTGAAAGAACTGATGGTGGGGGTTCAAATGGAATAGATAGTTGGCCACCAATATCGACCTAGATCATTAAGGCCCAAAAACGGCTCCAGTAGTGGAGGACCCAAAAACCTGTTAAAAATAGTAAGTTGTGCTGAATGTAAAAAGATGCAAGAATTGATGGTGTTGGTCCAAATGGAAGAGGTGGGTGGCCACCGATATCCACTTGGATCAAAAAGTATGTAATAGGACTGAACAATATACATAAGAGAAATCTATATTGACAAACTATTGAGATTGATACAAGTATGGTTACAAATGCACAACTATAATAAGGACATTTGTGCATGCTAGCAGAAAAAAAATCTCTATACTATATCAATAGTAGAAATATATAAGACATGTATTAGATTTCATTAATTTGTAAAGCATTCAGGTATATATGTACACTAAACGAATTCTTCATATGAACCAAATAGAAAAACTATTGTGAACAACATGTTGAAAATGTATTACTACAATGTTAAGTATAATTGGAAATCTCAATTGTTCACTGAAGGGTAAATACAGTCCAATTATGCGACAATTATAAATATCAAATAAATAGTTATAGGAAATACTCTATCATATATAGAGCTGCAAATAGCTATATTATACAATGCTAGAAACTAAGTCCCATATGGGAAGAAAATGGAAAATAGCAGTATGGAGTCATGAATTGATTCCAGATCTTCCAAGAAAATTGAAAACCAACCTGAATATGAAAACGTATATAGTTAATGTTAGAGAAATTGTGGAGAAAACTATTCCATTACAGGTACCAGGGTATGAAAATTACCTATAAAATAAAATACAATGGAAGGCAATACTAGTTGGAGTTATAACCAAATATTTATTAACAACCAAAAGTACCAAGAAACGAAATATACATCTTACCTTATCAACCGCGAAAAAGAGACAGTCATAATAAAAGACAAACTTAGATCCTTTAGAAATAAGTCGAAAAAGTAAAATTAGATAAAAACCCAGTAGAAAATTTAGCCATTGTTAAATTAAGCTAAATATATGAAAGTTGAAGACATGAACAATGGAAACAATTATCTATATCATTATAAAAACTGAGTTAATAGGACACATACCTTTAGATATCTCTCTTGGAAGATAGAGATATCTATGGTCCACTGATAATCACAAAAATAGGAGATTTGACAACGATAACCCTTTGAGTAATTCAGGTATATTATAACCTTAAAAGAATCCCTTAAATCAAAAAGCTGAGAGTACAAGTAAGTAACAGAAAAAAACAATTCGATGCTTATCATAATATACCTTCTTCTAGTTGCTGGTTCTGTTAGAGAATGCATTCGTGGAATAAATTTCATCAGGCATCCATCTGCATTATAAATGCAATGCAATTAGAAGTTGACCTCTGAAACGAATTAGTAGAGTTACATAATAGATATAAATGTCGTAAACCAAGTTTCAAACACCCTGGAAAAAAAATTTATTTAAATGAGGACAGTGTGAGAAATCTAAGAAAAAGAAAACCTCAACGCTATACACTTCCACCCAGTGTGCTAATAGTCGCTGAGGATCTGGTAAAATAGATGAAGTTGGGATAACAAGCTCCTGTGTTGTAGAAAGGCATTGAGCTTTCTCGATTTTAGATTTCCTCAATTTAACCATCTCATCATCTAACATTCTGAAATGGAAGAACTAACAGAGAAATGTGTACTCTACAACTAATGTACATAAATGAAATTCTAAAAGGGAATTCAATGTAATGATATGGAAAAACAAAATCATCGCAGATTAAAACTAAAATGAAAACCGTGTTATGGCTATCCCTTCTACTAAAATTATGACAGGTTGAGGGTATTCCAAAAATTAACAGTCTTTAGAACAAACAAAAATCTGAGACTTACCCATGTGATGTCTTCGTTAAAAACCAAGTACAACCATTAGTTCTTGACATAGACAACAAAAAAAGAATTCAAGAACTGAATGAACGAATAATTGAAGTACCAGAAAACAAATGAAACCCCATAACATATAATGTAAGTGTTGTGTATCAAGAATGAACAGGAATGAGTTACTTGGAGATAGAAAAACCAGAAGCGGGTGCATAATACATTAGAAATCCTTGTAGGGATGTATAAGATGTAATTCTGAACATACTCCCGCTACTGACAGAGAGCCTTATGGGAAAAGGTAGAGTTTTTCTACCAAGCAGTTAAATGACTTCAATAAAATGAACTGAGGAACTGAACCATCGTATAAGCCAAAGCCATTTATGGATGTGGAAAAACCTAACTAACGTATAATATGCATCACCCAGGTGTCTCAAATCTGAGTGAAGATGATTTTTCCTTGGCTTAATGAGCTCTGTCAGAGACTCGTGTGATTGGGTACAAGGGTATTAAACTCGATTTGACTCTAAAGTACTGAACATGATACAACTTGGTAACCAGGATATACGTAAGTGGTACTAAAATCTTACAAATCAAATAAATGAACCATATCAAAATTTGGATTTCCTGTAAAGTGTGTGAAGGTAGTTATTAGTAAGGTCGTTGAAAACTATGTTGGGGAAAAGTCAATAGGGCATGAGTAAATGTATGGTGAGGGAGAACTCAGCGATACCACGTTAGAGACCGAAATCCACAGTGGGAGAGGAAATCAACAAAGAAGTCATAAAAGTCATATAAAAACCATTAACGTGTGTATGTGAGAACTTTGGTTAATACCGTTACATAAATATAATCATTTGTTGGATGTTGCATTAAGGTATAGCTGAAACCTTAAATGTGTAAAGATGTAAAGTGGGTATGTTAGAATATGCTATATTGTGTAATATAATGAGGAAAGTTAAATGATTAGGTTAAATAGTATTCGACCTAAATCTCGCATACAATGAAAGTCTATAGTCAAAGATACGTGATAAAAAGATGGTATGGAAAGTAGTAAGTTATAGGTGATTGTCATAGTGGATGTGTTGTGTATAATAATTCATGTTTATAAGTTGCATGTAACGCAAATACCCTTGTTCATGGTAATGAGTAAATGAATGATAGGTAAAAAAGAGTCATAGAAACATTCTATCCATAAATGAATAAAGATAAATAGTTTAGACCTCTATCTCCATAGTATTAAGCGAGAAATACTATTTCCTTAGGGGGAAATTGTAACCGAGTTGAAACATTAGATACTAACTTACTAGTAAACAAACAAAGTAGAGTAAAGAAGGTATGAGTGACAGAAGTGAGTCAGAAGGTTAGTAATTATAGTGAGATCCTAATAATAAGTTAGATATGTTATTATAATTAGAAAAAAAAACTTTTGCGAAGTGAGAGGTGTTACAAATGGTATCAGAGCCCATGTTAATACACTAGGCAAAAATGTGTCCTCACCAGAAAAATTATGTTGCTGTAAATTTTTATTAAATTTAATTTTCACTAATGTTTAACTTCGTGACAGTGAAACAATGCTGAAGTATACAGCTACGAACCATGATTGAAGGGGACGAGCTATATGTGGATCTAGGTGGTGAAGAAAATCTAGCAGATCCAAATTCTCCATTGATGGCTATGTTGCATCGAATGCAAAGAGAAATGATGCAACTGAAAAACCACAATGAAAGGATATCTTTAGCCAGTGAAGAGAAAGATAAATTAATAAGAGATTTGACCTCTTGGAATAGTTAAGAAGGTGATGATTCTGGTAGGAAGAGAAAGGGAAAGGTAAATCACTCTGAATATTCTGAGGAAGATGATGCCTCTAGACAACAGTCTAGGAGGAATAAGGAATTGCAAGGTGAATTCCAGAAAATCAAGCCTCCCTCCTATGATGGAGAGAAGGAGGAATATTTTAAAGCATGGATTATAAACATGATAAAGTACTTTCAGGTTTATGAATATGAAAGTAACTGGAGATCTAGGGTGGCTATCTATCAGTTGCAAGCTAAGGCAACCTTGTGGTGGGAAGAAACCAAGATGGTTCATGTCATAGATGAGAAAATTGTTACTTGGGAGGATTTCCAAATCAAATTAAAAAATAGATATCTGAATGAACGCTATTATGACGATAAATCAAAACAGTTTCATGAACTTAGATTGGGATAGCTTACTATTGATGAATTTGTAACCAAATTCACCAATCTGCTACAACATGTACCTTATATAAAGGAGGAGAAAGCAAAGGTACAACGTTTCTTAAACTTTTTACATACTACATAGAAAGAAAATATAGAATTTTATAATGCTAAGACCATGGATGAAGTGGTGCGCAAGGCAAGATTGTGTTACCAACAATTCAAGGGAAAGAATGAACAAATGAAGAATTGGAAAAACAAAGAGAAGGGTGACTCCAGTGGGAAAGAACAAAACCATCATATCTGAAGAACTTTGGGAGAAATCAACAAAGAAAAAAGTTCACCAAATCGGGAGAAACTCAACCAGCTCAATCACAAATGGGGTCCAAGCAGATGAATGGAAAAAACAAAAGAGAAGGGACTATCAAAATTAGAGAGCCTCTAAAGTGTTGGGGTTGTGGAGAACCTCATTTACTGAGGGAATGTCCACATAGAAACATTCAGACTATAAAAGTACTAAGAGAAGCAACGACTGTAAATGATGTGGAAAGAAACATCCCCAAAATCAGTGCTGCTATAGAAGATCATCAAGCAGAACACCAGTCGAATATGGTTGAAGTAAAAGGTGGAATCGGAAGGGGAATTCCTTCTAGAGCCACTTCAAATCTTTTTAGGGGAAGAAATTGAGCTTCAGAACAGGACAGTAGCCAGGTCGAAATTGCAATGGAGGGACTTTGCACCTGAAGAGGCTACTTGGGAGTTAGAGGAAGATATGATGGAAAAATATCCATTAATGTTTAGACAGTGATTTTGTTTTATTTTGTCTTTACAACATCGAGGATGGTGTTTTGTTTTTAGAGGGGAAATATGTAATATCCCCAGTTTTCTATGCTTTTATTAGACATTTGAACAAGTCCAAAAGGGTGCAGTGGATCCCAATGGAAAACAATTATGTCTATTTATTTTATTATATCAAGTTAATAAAATAAAATGGAAATTAATGTTGAATGACTAGATTATGATTAGAGATCTGGAAACCAAATCCATGAGGATGGATACGGTTGTAAGACTTTCCCAGACTTCCAAAAATCCTTGGAAGGAATATTGTAAATACTGAAATTAGATTGGAGATAAATAACTAAAAACAACCCCAGTAAAGAGGAAATTATTGGGAAGAGGTGGAATAAAGCTGGAAAGCAAAAAAGCTAGCTTTAAAAGTACCTTTTTGGGAGAAACAACGGGAAAGCCTAGGCAAACAGGAATACAACATCCTGAATTAACTGGACGTAGCTAAGGTAAAGGGGCTGGGGAAAGAAAGCTTAAATAATTTGATTTAGGATAGACAAAGGGTTGTCTATCACTGGAGGAAAAGATCTCTGCTTGGGGGTGAGCTATGGAGAAAGAGCTCTAAGGTTGGGAGGCAACTAGTTAGTATTAAGTGGTATGCACATTCAGTTTGGAATGGTACTGGAATTAAATTATAATGCTGGGGTCAACTACTAGAAAAGATAAAGTAGCCATGTTAATATGAAAAATATGAGTTTAAATCTGTGTTTAGAAACTATAAAATTTATGAGTTAAGATTATATTTTGGTAATCCATACATTTAACAGAATTCACTATAGAATTAATAGTTCATTCTGTATAGTTGAATAGACATATTTTGCAGAGGACCAACTATCAGAATGTTTATAACCTAGTGATGGGTCTAGATCTGAGGTTAGGTACGTCACAAAAAACTTTGTGACTTAATTGACTATTCTAAAGTTCTGATATCAACTGTATATTGAATTAAATTTGAATAGAATTTACTTATACATGAATATTGAATAACTTCACAGTATTTCTTTCAAATTTATATACTAACATGTATGTATTAGAATTGAAATATGAATTAACAGTATGTAACAGGACTGGACAATATGCATAAGAGAAATCTGTATTGACAAACTATTGAGATTAATACAAGTATGGTTACAATTGCACAACTATAATAAGGAAATTTGTGCATGCTAGCAGAAAAAAATCTCTCTATTATATCAACAGTAGAAATATATAAGACATGTATTAGAGTTCACAATAATCTTATTCGACAACAAATTTTTCATATGAACCAAATAGAAAAACCATTGCGAACAACATGTTGAAAATATATTATTACAATATTAAGTATAATTGGAAATGTCAATTGCTCACTGAAGGGTAAATACAGGCCAATTATATGACAGTTATAAATATCAAATAAATAGTTTTAGGCAATACTCTGTTATACATAGAGCTGCAGCCAGTTAAATTATACAGTGATGGAAACTAGGTCCCATATGGGAAGAAAATGGAAAATAGAAGTATGGAGTCATGAATTGATTCCATATCTTCAACGAAAGTTGAATACCAACCTCAATATGAAAACGAATATAGTTAATGTCGGAGAAATTGTGGAGCCAAATATTCCATTACAGGTAACGGGGTATGAAAATTACCTGTAACAGAAAATACAATGGATGTCAATACTAGTTGGAGTTATAACCAGAGATTTATTAACAACCAAAATTACCAAGAAACGGAGTATACATCTTACCTTATCAACCAAAAAAAAGAGATGGATCTGTCATAATAAAAGACGAAGTTAGATCCTTTACAAATAAGTCGAAAAGGTAAAATTATATAAAAACCAAGTAGAAAATTTAGCCAAGGTTAAATTAAGCTAAATATATGAAATTCAAAGACATGAACATGGGTAACAATTATCTATATCATTATAGAAGCCAAGCTAATAGGACGTAGACCTTTAGCTATCTCTGTTGGAAGACAGAGATATCTATGGTCCTGTGATAATCACAAAAAAAGGAGATATGATAGCAATAACCTTTTGAGTAAGTCATGTATATTGTAACCTTAAAAGAATCCCTTAAATTGAAATGCAGATTATAGAGGTAAGTAACATAAAAGAAACAATTCGATGCTTATCAGAATATACCTTTTTCTATTTGCTAGTTGGGATGGAGAATGCATCCGTGGAATAAACGTCATAAGGCATCCATCTGCGTTATAAATGCAATACAATTAAACTTTGACCTCTCAGATGAATTATTTGAGTTACAGAACATATATAAATGTCGTAAAAAAAGTTTCAAACACCCTAAAAAAAAAAAATTATTTAAATGATGATAGTGTCAGAAATCGAAGAAAAAGAAAACCTCAACGCTATACACTTCCACCTAGTGTGTTAATAGTCACTGAGGAACTGGTAAAATAGAAGCAGTTGGGATAACAAGCTCCTACATTGTAGAAATGCATTGATATTTCTCGACTTTATATTTCCTCAATTGAACCATTTCATCATCTATCATTTTTAAATGGAAGAACTAGCAAAGAAATGTATTCCAAAAATGAACACAGTCTTCAGAACAAACAAAAATATGCGACTTACCCATTCGATGTCTCCATTAAAAACCGAGTACAACGATCAGTGTTGGATATAGATAGCAAAAAAATAGGTCAAGAACTAAATGAATGAATAATTGAAGTCCCAGAAAACAAATAAAACCCCAGAACATATAATGTAAATGTTGTGCATCAAGAACGAATAGGAATGAGTTACCTGGAGATAGAAAAACTAGCAGCGGGTACATAATACATTAGAAATCCTTGTAGGGATGCATAAGATGTAATTCCTAATGTACTCCCACTACTGAGAAAGAACCTTATGGGAAAAGGTAGAGGGTTTGGACCAAGAAGTAAAACGACTTCAATAAAATGAACTGTGGAATTGAACCATCGTATAAACCAAACCCATTTATGGATGTGGAAAACCCTAACTAACTTATAATCTTCATCATCTAAGTGACGAGGAGTTTTCCTCAGCTTAATGAGCTCTGTCAAAGACCCATTTGATCGGGTACGAGGGACTTAAACTCGATTTGACTCTAAAGTATTAGATGTGATACAACTTGGTAACCAGGATATACGTAAGTGGTACTAAAATTACAATTCAAATAAATGAACCATATCGAAATTTGGATTTCTTGTAAAGTCTATCAATGTAGTTATTAGTAAGTTCATTGAAAACTGGGTTAGGGAAAAATGAATAGAACATGAGTAAATGTATGGTGAGGGAAAACTCTTAGCCATACCACATTAGAGACTGAAATCCATGGTGGGAGAGGAAATCAACTGAGAAGTCATAGAAGTCATACAAAAACCATTAACGTGTGTATGCGAGAACTTTGGTTAATACTAGTACAAATATAATCATTTGCTAGATGTTGCATTAAGGTATATCTGAAACCTTAAATGTGTAAATATGTAAAGTGGGTATGTTAGAATACAATATATCGTGTAATATAATGAGGAAATTTAAATGATTAGGATGAAGAAAATTTGACATAAATATCGCATATAATGAAATTATATAGGCAAAGAGACATGGTAAAAAGATGGTATGGAAAGCAGTAAGTTAGAGGTGATTGTCATAGTGGATGTGTTGTGTATAATAATTCATGCTTATAAGTTTCATGTAATGAAAAGACCCTTTTTCATGGTAATGAATAAATGAAGGATAGGGTAAAAAGAGTCAAAGAAACTTTATATCCATAAATGAATAAAGGTAAATATGTTAGATCTCTATATCCATAGTACTAAGGGAGAAAGACTAGTTTTCCTTAGTAGAAAATTGTAACTGAGTTGAAACATTAGATATTAACTTACCAGTAAACAAGCAAAGTGGAGTATATAAGTTATGAGTGACATAATTAAGTCGGAAGGCTACTAATTATAGTGAAATCCTATTAATAAGTTAGAGATGTTACTATAACTAGAAAAAAAAATTGGGAAGTCAGAGGTGTTACAAATGGTATCAGAGCCCATGTTAAAACACTGGGAAAAAATGTCTACTCACACCAGAAAAATTATGTTGCTGTAAATTTTTATTAAATTTAATTTTCACTAATGTTTAATTTTCTGTACAGTGAAACAGTGCTGAAGTGTACAACTATGAACCATGAGTGAAGGGGACGAGTTGCATGTCGATCTAGGTGGTGGAGAAAATGCAGTAAATCCAAATGCTCCATTGATGGCTATGTTGGATCGAATGCAAAGATAAATGATGCAACTAAAAAACCACAATGAAAGGCTATCTTTAGCCAATGAAGAGTAAGACAAATTAATAAGAGAATTGACCTCCCAGAATAGTCAAGAAGGTGAATATTCTAGAAGTAAGAGAAAGGGAAAGGTAAATCACTTAGAAGATTCTAAGGAAGATGATGCCTCTAGGTAGCAGTCTAGGAGGAATAAGAAATTGTAGGGTGAATTATGGAAAATTAGGCCTTCCTCGTATAATGGTGAGAAGGAGGAATATGTTGAAGCATGGTTTCTACACATGATAAATTTCTTTGAGGTTTATGAATATGAAAGTAACTTCATAGCTAGGCTTGCTATCTATTAGTTGCAAGATAAGGCTACCTTGTGGTGGGATGAAACCAAGATGGTTAATGTCATAGATGTGAGAATTTTTACTTGGGAGGATTTCCAAATCAAATTCAAAAATAGATATCTGAATGAGCGCTATTATGATGATAAAGAAAAACAGTTTCATGAACTTATATTGGGACAACTTACTATTGATGCATCTGTAACAAAATTCACCAATCTGCTACCTGATGTACCTTATATAAGGGAGGAGAAAGAAAAGGTACAATGTTTCTTAAACTGTCTACCTACTATATAGAAGGAGAAGATAGAATTTGATAATCCCAAGACAATGGATGAAGTGTTGCGCAATGCAAGGCCGTGGTACCAACAATTCAAGGGCAAGAATGAACAAATAAAGAATTCAGAAAATAGAGAGAAGGGTGACTCCAGTGGGAAGAGAACAAAACCAGGATATCTGAAGAACTTTGGGAGAAATAGCCAAAGAAATAAGCTCACCAAAATTGGATTAAATCAACCAGCTCAATCACAAATGAGGTCAAAGAATATGAATGGAAATAGTAAAAGGGAAGGGAAAGTGAAAATGAGAGAGCCTCCAAAGTGCTAGGGTTGTGGAGAACCTCATTTACTGAGGGACTATCCACAAAGAAACATTCATGCTATACAAGTACTGAGAGAAGTAATGACTATAAATGATGTGGCAAGAAACATCCCCAAAACCAGTGCTGCTCTGGAAGATCGTCAAGCAGAACACCAGTCCACTATGGTTGAAGTAGAAGGTGGAACCAGAAGGGGAATTCCTTCAAGAGCCACTTCAAATATTGGCACATGAAGAAATTAAGCTCTGGAATAGGACAGTGGCCAGGGTGAAAGTGTAGTGGAGGCACTTTGCACTCGAAGAGGCTACTTGGGAGTGAGAGGAAGATATGATGGAAAAATATCCATCACTGTTTAAACAATGATTTTGTTTTATTTTTTCTTTACAATGCTGAGGATGGTGTTTTGTTTTTATAGGGGGAATATGTAATATCCCCAGTTTTCTATGCTTTTATTAGACATTTGAACAAGTCCAAAAGGTTACATTAGACCCCAATGGAAAAAAATTATGTGGATTTATTCTATTATTTCAAGTTAATAAAATAAAATGGAAATTAATGTGCAGTGACTAGATTATGATTATAGATTTGGAAGCCAATTCCATGAGGATGGATAAGGTTGTAAGAGTTTCCCATGCTTCCAAAAATCCTTGGAAGGAATAAAGTAAATACTAAAATTAGATTGGAGATAAATAACTGAAAAGTACTCCAATAAATAGGAAATTATTGGGAAGAGGTGGAATAAATCTGGAAAGTAGAGAAGCTAGCTTTAAAAGTACCTTTGTGGAAGAAACAAAGGGAAATCCTACGCAAACATGAATACAACATATTGAATTAACTGGCCACAGTTAAGGGAAACAGGCTGGGGAAAGCAAGTGTAAATAAGTTGATTCAAGATAGATAAAGGGTTGCCTATCACTGGAGGAAAATATCTATGCTCAGGGGTGAGCTGTGGAGAAAGAGCTCTAAGGTTTGGAGGAAAGTAGTCAAACCTAAGTGGTATGCACATTTAGTTTGGAATGGTATTGGACTTGAATTTTAATGCTAGGATGAACAACTGGAAAAGATAAAGTAGCCATGTTAATATGAAAATTCTGAGTTTAAATCTGTGTTTCGAAACTAGAAAATTTACGAGTTATAGTTATATTTTGGTAATCTATAAATTTTACAAAATTCACTATAGAATTAATAGTTCATTCTGTATAGTTCCACATACATATTTTGTAGAGGACCAACTCTTGCAATGTCTATAACCCAGTGATGGGTCTAGATCTTAGGTTAGGTATCTCACATAACAGTTTATGAGTTAGTTGACTATTCTAAAGTTCTGATATGAAATGCATACTGAATTAAATCTTAGTAGAATTTAGTTATACATGAATATTGAATAACTTCATAGTATTGCTTTCAAATTTATATACTAACATGTATGTATAAGAATTGAAATATGAGCTAACAGTATGTAACAGGAGAAAATAGTATACATAAGAGAAATATGTATTGACAAACTATTGAGATTGATACAGGTATTGTTACAAATGCACAACTATAATAAGGAAATTTTTTGCATGTTAACAGAAAAATATCTTTGTACTATATCAAAAGTATAAATATATAAGACATGTATTAGAGTCCATTAATTTGTAAAGCATTCAGGTATATATGTACACTCAAAAAATTCTTCATATAAACCAAATAGAAAAACTATTGCGAACAACATGTTGAAAATATATTACTACAATATTAAGTATAATTGGAAATATCGATTGCTTAGTGAAGGGTAAATACAGTCCAATTATATGACAGTTATAAATATGAAATAAATAGTTGCAGTTAGTAGTCTGTTATATATAGAGCTGCAAACAACTCAATTATACAGTGCTGGAAACTAAGTCCCATAGGGGAATAAAATGGAAAATAGAAGTATGGAGTCATGAATTGATTCCAGATCTTCCACGAAAGTTGAATACCAACCTGAATATGAAAACATATATAGTTAATGTCAGAGAAATTGTGAAGAAAAATATTCCATTACAGGTACTAGGGTATGAAAATTACCTGTAATAGAAAATACAATTGATGTCAATACTAGTTGGAGCTATAACTAAGATTTATTAACAACCAAAAGTACCAAGAAACAAATATAAATATTACCTTATCAACCGCGAAAAAGAGACAGATCTATCATAATAAAAGACAAAGTTAGATCTTGTACAAATAAGTCGAAAAGGTAAAATTAGATAAAGACCTAGTAAAAATTTAGCCAAGGTTAAATTAAGTTAAATATATGAAAGTTGAAGACAAAAACAAGGGTAACAATTATCTATATCATTATAGAAACTGATTTAATAGGACGTAGACCTTTAGATATATCTGTTGGAAGACATAGATATCTATGGTCAAGTGATAATCACATAAAAAAGATATATGACAACGATAACCCTTTGAGTAAGTTGGGTATATTATAACCTTAAAATAATCCCTTAAATCGAAACGCAAAGAGTAGAGGTAAGTAATAGAAAAAGAAAACAATTCGATGCTTATCATAATATACCCTTTTCTAGTTGTTGGTTCGGTTGGAGAACACATCCATGGAATAAATGTCAAGAGGCATCCATCTGCGTTATAAATGAAATACAATTATAAGTTGACCTCTGAGACGAATTAGTAGAGTTAAAGAACAGATATAAATTCCATAAATGAAGTTTAAAACACCCTAAAAACAAACGTTTATTTAAATGAGGATAGTGTGAGAAATCCAAGAAAAAGAAAACCTCAACGTTATACTCTTCCATCCAGTGTGCTAATAGTCACTGAGGACCTAGTAAAATAGAAGCAGTTTGGATAAGAAGCTCCTGAATTATAGAAATGCATTGAGCTTTCTCCACTGTAGATTTCCTCAGTTTAACCATTTCATCATCTAACATTCTAAAATGGAAGAACTAGAAGATAAATGTATACTCTGCAACTAATGTAAATAAATGAAATTCTAAACGGGAATTCAATGTAATGATATGGAAAAACAAAATCATTGCAGATTAAAACTACAATGAAAACCACGTTACATTTATCCCCTCTATTGAAATGATGAGAGGTTGAGGGTATTCCAAAAATTAACATAGTCTTCCGAACAGACAAAAATCCGAGACTTACCCATGAGATGTCTTCATTAAAAACCGAGTACAGCCATCGGTGGTAGACATAGAAAGCAAAAAAGGAATTCAAGGACTCAATGAACAAATAATTGAAGTCCTAGAAAAAAAATTAAGCCCCAGAATGTATAATGTAAATGTTGTGCATCAACAACAAACATGAATGAGTTACCTGGAGATAGAAAAACCAGCAGCAGGTGCATAATACATTAGAAATCCTTGTAGGGATTCAGAAGATTTAACTCCGAACATACTCCTGATACTGACTGAGAGCCTTATGGGCAAAGGTGGAGGGTTTCGACGAAGCAGTAAAACAACTTCAATAAAATTAACCGAGGAATTGAACCATCGTATAAACCAAAGCCATTTATGGAAATGGAAAACCCTAACTAACGTATAATCTACATCGTCCAAGTGTCACAAATCCGAGCGAATATCATTTTTCATCGGCTTAATGAGCTCTGTAAGAGACCCGTGTGATTGGGTACGATGGTCTTAAACTCAATTTGACTCTAAAGTACTAGACGTGATATAACTCTGTAACCAAGATACACTCTACTGGTACTAAACTATTACAAATCAAATAAATGAACCATGTCGAAATTTGGATTTCCTGTATATTATGTCAGTGTAGTTATTAGTAAGGTCATTTAAAACTGTGTTGGGGAAAAATCAATAGAACATGAGTAAATGTATGGTGAGGGCCAACTCATAGCCATACCACATTAGATACCAAAATCTATAGTGGGAGAGGAAATCAACTAATAAGTAATAGAAGTCATATAAAAACCATTAACTTGTGTATCTGAGAACTTTGGGTAATGTTAGTCATCAATATTTTTCACCTGTTGATGATGACTAGTTTTTAAAGCCAATTTTTCTAGAAGCTAATCTCGGAAGTCGGAGAAAGAGGTAAATAAGCCTCTACAAACACAGTCAAGAAAGGTTAGTGAGTAATTACTAGCCAGCAAATACTCTACAAATACGAGTCATGTGGCTCCTGGTTTAAAAGATTCACAAGGATTTTCTGACCACGGGATACATATCTCAGAACATGCCTCTAATATCATATTGTCAAATTTTCACTTTATTACTTATTGTGATATACCAAGTAGAGATATGTATTACAAGGAAAGATGACACAGTTTGAGAAAGGGATGAAATTTCATGACTGTGTTAACCTCCTCCAGTATGAGCAGATGCTTGGGTCACTTGTTGCAAACCTCCTCCAAGCAAGAGCAGATGGTTGAGTCACATGTTGTGAACCTCCTCAAGTATAAAGAGAAGATGTTTTGGAAATATTATGTTAACCTCCTTCATTTAAAAGCAGATGGTTAGGAACATGATAAGGGCCTCCTTCATTTAAAAAGCAGAGGGTCAGGAATAGAGGTATAGCCTCATTTAAAGAGCACAAGACTAACAATGTTTCAAATGACCTAAAAAAATTTTTACACCACTTCCTCCAAAAGGATGAAGCAATTGATATATCAGTAGTGTTTCAAAGGGTGTTTAAATGAGTTCACTGTTTAAAGGACAAAGTTGAAAATCAGTGAAAGAAACTGAAGGTTCACGGTTTGAAGCCATTTGTGACATCATCAAAGAATTGATACAATGGTGTCAAAATAAGTCTTTCCTCTTTTATCTATAAAGGGCTCCTTCGAAGAGTAACCAAAGGCTAGAATGTCCAAAACTTGGAACAAGCTCATCAAAATGACATGAAGGGTGTGACACAATGATTCAAGTTCAAGACAACATTCAAAGAAATAAAACATACCATAGTCATATACAAGACCGTTTTATGTACATAAGAACAAAGTTTTTGGTTTGTATATGATTTTATTAAGGGTTTTTAAAAAGGCCATCTCCTTGATGAACAGATGTAGGTCAAGCTTGGCAAGTGAAAATGAGGGTTTATCAACAGTCAAAAGGAAAATGTCAATATAAGGTGCCTAATAGTGTTTGAAAAACATCAACAATGGGCATAATCAATCATCAAACACCAGAGAGTTGAATTGTCAAAGAGAATTTATAGAGGGCCAAATAAAATCCTCTTTACAGAATGGTAAGATGCATCGACGATCTTTGGTCTGGTTCTTAGAAAAGTACTACTTTAGAGGAAGAATGGAAAAAAAATGACAAACATAATAATTTTCATAGGTTGAAACCTATTCCCATCAAGCGAAAAGATGAATTTTAAATTATTTGCAAACATTTCCCTTTATTGTAAATCTGCTTTAAAGCGTCATGAGAATAAAACTGGAAACTAAAACCTTCATCGAATAGTCAAAAGAAGAGAACTGAAGTGTGTTTGTATTGGATTTCTTGCCTTAAAAAGGGACAACAAGATTTAGAAGTTACATCATTTATCAAGAGCACATTGGTATTCTACAGGTTATGTCTTATGAATAGCGTTAAAAGGTGCATTTTTAAAAGGAGCCTCTTTATGAAAAAATTACCTGGATATAGAGGTCTTCAAAAGAAGCACCAAACTAACATTATTTTTGTGGGGCGCATTGAATAGAGTTATCAGTATTTTAAAGTGACATATACTTAGTAGTGATTTATGTTTTTATGACATAAACATTTTCAACAAACATCTAAACCTCTAAGTGACTAAAGCATTAGGAAATTTTTTTAAAATAAAAGGAGGAGGAGACCAAAACTTAAAGGCTCAGAATAATTTGAAAAACATGAAGCACTCACCTCATTATTATAACGGAAAAATGGCATTTCAGGAAAAATTTCAAAGGATTTTGGTGCTAGAAGGATTTGTGCGCCTCACCTGGGTGCCTGCAGGCGTGCTGTGAGTGCCCAGACAGAGGTTGAATGGGCCTGGCACACTATGTTTCGGTCTGGGCTACTCAAAAACTCGTCCCGACTACCTCCATCTACATGAGCGTATTCTGTACCTGAAAATGGCCCTTCGGCTAAGGTTTCCAAAAACACTTTTTAAAAAAGATGCTCCAATGATAAACAAGGAGAGTCACCAAACTATCTTTAATGTATTTCTCTCTCATGATGAATTTTGAGTTCAAGAGTGTGTTTTCCACATGTTTTCAAAAGGGATAGAAGCAGTGAAAAGAAAACTAATACAGCATCTGAAGGTGTTCTTTGACTCCTTCAAATCTTAAAGCACACATATTGCAAAAGAAAATCTGAAATTTAGTTTAAAAGTTTTCAAATCATTTAAAGGGTGTCCTAAGTGTTACAAGCGGTTTACCTTTAAAACCAAAGAGATAAGCAATGATTGAGGTCAGGCCTTTGGTCAAAACCAAAAAACTGACATTCTGATTGGTGTCAAGGTAATAGTGATAGGAAAGTACTTTGGTTTAAGAACTATTTACTTCAAAATGGCAATAACAAGCGATATCTGAAGAAAGATCAGAAAGCTGTTACTTTGATAAAAGGAATTTAATAAAAAACACAAATAATACCTTATTCTTTTATAAAGAATGATTAAAGTTTATGAGCCCAATGAAGACATAAACTGAGAATTAAAGTAAGTATTTGTTATTAAGTGGATGAAGAATATCTTCATTTACTTTTTTAAAGGCTTGATGAATATCAAGGTCGGTGTTTACGGGGAAGTTTCACATGTTAAAAAAAAAGAAAATAATTTTTCAACAGAACATAAAGCATATTGACAAGATCTTTGCCCAAACACGGTGATAAAGTGTTTGATTATCATTTGACAAACACTTGTTTGCTAAATCAAAACTGAGTGACTGCAAAGAGGAAAAGGTGTCTTTGTTGGGAAACTATTTTCAAGATACACAGATGAGCCTTGTGTTGGTCTAATAAAATTAAAAATTATCAGCTTAAAAATGCCTCTAGGAAGAGATGAAAGGTAACCCTCACAAAACATATGAACCTTTGAGCCGAGGATTTAAATGTAATACAATACTTTTAACTTTTCAAGTTGGATGTTTGGAGTTTTATTCAAATTCAGGAGGTAAAATTATACCTTATTACAGTATTTCTTAAGACCACAGGAAACATGTTCATGCGTGACTTACATTTCAAGCTTTGTCCTTTCGATCCATTTTCCAGGCTATAAAATTCACTCTTGAGACAAAAATGGACTTAAACAAAAGCTACCTAGGCTCAAATCAATATAAACCTTTTGGAAGCACTAGAACATCGGGATGCACTGTGTTTGGAAATACATGATCATGAGTGTTGTCCTTCAGCAGCACAACAGATGAAGAGAGGGAGAGAGCATACGTGTTGTGGCACTTATGTTAGCCACCTGAATGATCTGCTGATGATTATTGTGACTTTGAATGAACCTGACATGTACGAGAAAGCTGATGAAAGAAGGTCATTTGTATTACAAATCTGATGAAAAGAGTGCTTGTCTCTCTTAGTATCATGAGATTAAAAAACAGAAGAGAAGATGTGTGCATGCGGAAAGGAATGTTCAAGTCGTGTATGGGAAAAAAGTGTGCTCAAAAAGTGCCAAACAGGGTAGCCATAATAGGTATTGACCATTGTGATGGGCAAATAGTCAACCTCATTCACAAGATCAAAATTTCTTATCTGGGAAATAATGTGGTTTTGGCTCATGGTATTGAAAAAGGGTAATCCTATATAAAGAGATGAAATTCAATGTGCAAATCATGAGTGTGGGTGCAAGATGTCTGAGCTTGAATGAATACTTTTCTCTGGAGTATATCTGAATGGAAAGGGTTACAGTTGAATGAAAGATCTGAATGTATGATGCACCGATGAAGGAGTGATGAAGAAGGGGATCTAGATCTGTATTGTACTTGTATCTGCTAGATGCGATTTTATGGAATGATTAGATCTTGATGAGGCGAACATCTAGGCGAACATACGTCTGAGTAAAAGGGTAAAATGCGAGTAGTCTCTGTTGAAGAACTGCAATGAAATTTAAGTTTGAAAATCTATACGCTAGTTCGCCGCAGAGGAAGTGCGTATATATGCGGCTTCGCTGAAGGGAAAGCACGTATGCGCAATAAAATTGGCTCTATAATTTATACTGAAGTATACTCATGTTTATGTGAACGGAAGCGCGTATATACGCGACATCAGAGAAAGGAAAGCGTGTATGCAAACTAGGGTTTGCTGAAGTCTATGGTAAGAAATGTCTGATCTATTCTTCTTGTTTACTGATATCTGTTAGTGAGTTATATGTATTTGTTTCATGGTTGACTGTGCTTAAAAGTATGGAAAGGGTCCAGTTTGAAAATATTATGAAATGTGGCCTGCAAGTGGTGTCCTAAAGGAAGCTTTGGATCCAGTGTGAAAATTGATGAAACGTGGTCCATAGAGGAGTCTTGAGGTTGTAGCCTTCGATCCGAAGTTGTAGCTCCCTTCAGGTGAAATTTGTGCTTGAATCGGGGGTCGTAGCTCCTTCCGGGAGAAATTTGGTAAGCGAGTCAGGGGGTTGGAGCTCCCTTCCAGGAGAGGCTGGTAAATGAGTGCAGGTGGGTGCCTGTGTGCTGGTAGGAGTCTGCACCAACACATATGTTGTAAGATGTTTTCTCTCTAATACATTTTTGAAGGCTGAGCAACGGCAACGGTGGTTTTCTCCCGACTTGGGTTTCCACCTAAAAAATCCTGGTGTTCATGTGTGATACTTTGTGTGATGGTTTATTCTATTCTTACTGCACATGTTTACTGTTTATTAAACATTTGATGAATGAATGATGGAATGATATAAGTGAGGAATTAATGACATAATTAGATCTCTGTGTATACGCGAGTTTCGTAAAGGGTATCCGCGTATATACGTGAGTCTGTATCAGGAAAGTAGCGTATGGGTTTTGACTGAAAAAGTAAAAGTTTTGAATATGCGGTAAATGCGATTCACCCCCTCTAAGTATTTTTTCCCAATAATTGCTATCAGAGGAGGTCCTTCTGCAGAAGCTTGATCGCTTGAAGGTGATCCGTCGCAATGGGAAGTCAAGAAGGAGTAATGTCTATAAAACCACCTCTATTCAATGGAAGCAATCTGATATTCTGGAAGGTACGAACAAAAGCTTATCTGCAAAGTCTTGGTGCAAATGTATGGGCAATCGTGGAAGAAGGTTATCAATACCCAGCAAGTATTCCTATTGATGCAACAGAAAGGAAGAAGTATGAAATCAATGCCAAAGCAGTAAATGTCTTGTTAGGAAGCATGTCTGAATCATAATTTGCTGAAGTGATGCAGCTACATTCAGCAAAAGAAATATGGGACAAAATCATTCTGAGCTATGAAGGAGATACAAAGGTAAAAAATGCAAAACTCCAAACTCTCAGAATTGAATATGAAAATTTGAAGATGCATAGTGATGAAAGTGTTGCCAGTGTTTCTTTCTTCGTCTAGATGATATTGTAAATCGAATGAGAAATTTGGGTGAAACCATGGCCGATACTACTCTGGTGGAAAAATTCTTAAGATCTTTGACTTCAAAATTTGACTCTAAAGTTTCAGCTATTGAAGAAAGGCAAGATCTGCAAACTCTTACTGTTGTTAAATTACATGGTATCCTGACTGCTTTTTAAATGAGACAAGGAGGTCCTTCTCAAATCAAAGAAGCTGCTTTTAAGGTGTCTGCAAAAGGAAAAGAAAAGGAAGTTGTCAAGGAATCCAGCTATATATCTGAAGAAGAAGAGGAAGCAAATTTTGTGAGAAGACTCCAACTAGGAACCAGAAGATTCAAAGGTAAGCTTCCGTTCAAATGTTTTGATTGTGGAAGAGTTGGTCATTATGCTGCAAAATGTCCTTATAAAGAAAAATCTGCTAAAGGGAAAGAAGTAGCAAGACGGAATAAAAATCGATCTAGCGCAAGAAAAAGTTACTATATTAATGAAGACAGTGATGGGGTATCTGATAGTGAGGAAGAATGTGAACAAGATATTAGACTGCTCATGGAAAAAGAATCTAGAGAAAAGGATACTTTTGTGGATGCTTTGGAAGAGAATAATTTTCTTGAAGAAAACAGTCAACTCAAAGTAAGCCTAGAAGAAAAGAACATAATCATAGAGACCATTGAAAATCAGCTTGAAGCAAGAAAAAAACGCATTGAGGAATTAGAGTGTGAAGTAGTAAGTGTAAGGAAAGATAATGAGAAAGTGAAATCTCTCAATCTTAGATTTGCTAAAGGTTCAGAAACCTTAGATGAGATTATCAAGGTACAACGGTCTCCTCTTATAAAAACAGGTCTTGGATATACTGGGGAATCTTCCCAGACTTCAACACCAAATTATCTGAAAGCAGCCACAGCTGGTTCACTACATTCGGCCACTCAGCAAGAGAGCCACTCAGCAAGAGAGCAAAGGATCTTTCTAAGTGCAAAAGCATGATCATCTCAATTCAAAGAACACTAACAAGGAGATCTTTGAAAACTACAACCAACAGGTAAACTCAAATAGAAGATTTCATGATCACAGAAATTTCTACTTCAATGGACAATGTTTCTCATGTCACAATTTTGGTCATAAAGCTGTTCAATGTGTTGCGTATAAAACCATCATGACAAGAGAAGCAAGAAAGAAAAGAATAAATATTGAACCAAAGAGGAACACCTATAACAAATTTTCTCCTCTTCAAAACGAAGTTGAATGTACTTATTGCAATAACTTTGGTCATGAAGAATATGAATGCAGGAGCAAGGTCCAGCCAAAAGAACATGTTCCCTCAAGCTCTAAAGTGTGGAAAAAGAAAGAAATACCGGTCGAAAATTGTGGGATAGCATTATTTGCTGAGAAGGTGAAGAAAATCAATGGTACATTGATGAAGTGATTGCTAGACACATGGCAGGTGACAAAAGCAAACTTCATACTTATAATGCTCTAGAAAAAGAAAAGAAAGTTACATTTCGAAATGATACTCCTGTTGTAATTAAAGGAAAAGGGTCAGTATTTCTAAAAGAAAAGGTGAAGGCTAAATATGTTATGTATGTGGATGGATTAAGGCATAACCTGTTAAGTGTTAGCAAATGTGTGATCAAGGAGCAGAAGTGGTCTTCAGTTCCAAAGAATGTGTGGTTCGTGATCTTGACACAGGTAAAATCATTATAAAAGGAAAAAAAAATCCAAGCAACCTGTATATTCTAAATGGCATAGATCAATGTTATTTGAGCAAGTCCTCAGAAAATTGGCTATGGCATAGAAGGCTGGGGCATCTGAGTTTCTCTCAAATCAACAAAGCAAGCAGACTTCAAGCTGTTCGTGATCTTCCCAAGGTCAATCTTCCAGAAAGTACCATATGCAAATCTTGTCAATTTGGTAAGCATACCAGAGTACAATTTAATTCCAAAGAAGGATCATCAAATGAGCCTCTTGAACTCATTCATACTGACATATGTGGACCTATGAGGAAAAAGTCACCACGTGGGGAAGAATACTATATCTTATTCATTGATGATTACTCTAGAATGTGTTGGATCGGGCTCATTAAACATAAAGATGAAGCATTTGAAAATTTTCAGATCTTCAAAGCATTAGTTGAAAATGAATTAGATCTAAAAATCAAGTGTCTTAGATCTGATCGAGGAGGAGAATATACATCAAATGAATTCTTTGAATTTTGTGAACAACATGGAATAAAAAGACAGTTCTCTGTAGCAGGCACTCCACAACAAAATGGCGTAGCAGAAAGAATGAATAGAAAAATTCAACAAATGGCTAGAGCTATGCTTGATGATTCTGGAACTCCTGACATGTTCTGGGGTGAAGCAGCACATACAGCAGCTAACATTCTCAACAAGGCTCATGTTCGGGTAAATAGTGACAAAACTCCATATGAACTCTGGTATGGTAATTCTCCCTTTGTGAAGCATTTTAGAGTTTTTGGAAGTAAATGCTTTATCAAAAATAATGATGAAAAGCTTGGCAAGTTTGAACCTAGATCAGATGAAGGGATATTTCTTGGTTACTCATCCTCAAGCAAAGCATACAAATGTTACAATAAAAGGCTTCGAAAGATTGTTGAATGTATTGATGTTGTTATTGATGAGTCTCCCGCAGCTCCTAAAGAAGAAAAACAAACAAAAAAAGAAGATGATGGTGACCTATGTCCTTCTACATCAAATAGAAATGATATAGACAGTGGATCCACTGAAGAACCTGAAGAAGATCTATCTGAAAAAGCTCCATCCAGATATGTTCAAAAAGATGTCTGAATCTCTCAGACAGGAGACAAGGAATGAAAGCACTTGAAAAAGAACACGACAACCAGTGGCAACTTTTCTTTGTGCGAATAGGACACAGGGGGACCGTTGAGTTTTTTAGTGACATAGTAGATTACATGCTCGTTTCCATTTGCATCTTCCTAAATGAGGACCCCAATGAATGAATAGGCAGAAGTTAAGATGTAAAATATGAATTCTCTTTCACAGTCAGGTGGAATGATTAGGGGAGCGGAAGTGAGAGAATTTTTACGGGCATCAAAATATTTTTGGGCTTGGTCATCCCAAACAAATGGAATGGTAGATAGAAGGAGTCTAAGGATCCCATGCACAGTGGTGGCATAGTTAGGAAAAAACTGACGAAGAAAGTTGGTTTTTCCTTGAAGGTTTGTAACTAGCGAAGAGTACGAGGAGGTGGAAGTTTGAGAATGGCTTCAACTTTGAGAGGGTCAAGCTTTATACTGTATTTGGACACGATGAAGCCCAATAGTCGGCCGACTAGAACACAAATGAAACACTTAAGGGGTTTGAGGAGAATATTATACTTGCGACATTGGAGAAGAATGGTACGCAAATCATGAATGTGTTGTGCCCAAATCCTAGAAAGAGTGGTGATATTGTCAAGGTATGCAAGGATAATATGAGCCAATTCATGGAAGAAATAAGAAATAGCCCACTGAAATGTGGGCCTATCATTCTTTAAACCGAAAGGCATGACCCTATAGGAAAATATTCCCACAGACTAATGAAAGAGGTTTTAAGCTGATAAAAACAAAGATAGTTATCTGGTTATATCCGAAGAATCCATCCATAAAGGAAAGAACCGCATGCCTCAGACACTTATTAATTATTGGGTCAATAGACGGTGTGGGGAAGTTGTCTTTGGGACAAAATTTGTTTAGATCATGAAATTCAGTGGAGACATGAATAGTGCATTGTTTCTTGAGAATGGGAACATTATTGGACACCCATATGGTGTATTCAATGGGATAGATAAATC
>JAXQQM020089689.1:0-34764 GCA_034641835.2 Pinus albicaulis
AGTATGGGAATAACACACTCCTCTTGGATTTTTCTGCCCTTGGGAACCTTAGATCTACAAATATAAAGAATGGATCCAAAAGATAAGCAAAAACCAAACAAGCAAGAAGCGGGAAATTCCACTTTCAGGAAAATTTGCAATAGGCTCAAGGGAAACACTGTATAAGAAAAATGGTGCAAGAATAACGCAAAACAGGGCTGATTTCCCTTAGTTTAGGCTGTGTGGGACCTCCATGCTGAATTTTAGGAAAAAAAATGGGTTTAATGCCCTTAAAAAGATCTCCCACGAAGCTGACTAGTTAAAAATCAGCTAAAGAGAAGAGCTGATGTGATAAAGAAACCCCACTTCAGGAATTGCGCAGTTTCAGCAGAGAGTCACTGGAAATCAGCCATTAGAAATATATGATAGTAAAGCTGCAAAAAATCAGACTTTTAATGTAGTTACTTAAGAAATACAGTGAATTACATGAAGCAAAAAGTAAGATTTCTTCAGAAATAGGAGCTTCAATGCATGTAAAAGTTGCAGAAATGAATGAACAGTGTCCCTCTAAGTGTGCTTCAGCAGCGAAATGTTAGAACTCAGATATACAACAGATTTATGGCTGAAACATCAGATACATACCATATCTGGAAACTAAATAGCTTTCTTAATCATATCCCCTTGGGGTTTTAACAAAATATTACATAACAAGATGTAGATCTAACTTTTTGTACACAGAACTGCAGAAAGCTTTAGGAATTTTTGAAGATGAATTTCTTAATAATACATATCAGATCTGAACATTAGATATCAGCAAGCTACTCTATAAATATTCAAGGTGAGAGGTAAGCCTCAATCACCTGAGAGCTTTTACAATGAAAGATCTAAACAATAGTGAAAACAATACATAGAAATAACATAGTTCCCTAAGGAGACAACACTGTAGCTTGAAAAAACTATTACAATAGATAAAATATATAGATCTGAAATCAAAATACAACAAAGATCCTCTTTCGGGTGGTCACAAGACACCCTCCCTGAGAGAAATCCCTCAAAACAACTAGATCCTTGCAGATCTGAATCACCACTTGCTTCAACTTCATAGCAGCTGCAAAACCCTCAACAAGACCAGTGCTGCTAATGGAGATAAAGCTTGGCCAAAATGCCGGATAGTGGAGAAATGCATCACAATCTCCTCCAAAGAGCTACTCTATGGAAGGAGAGAGGATTCCTAAACAGGAAATCCTCTTTCTCTAGCTAAACAACCAAGAGAAATCGAGTTGCTTAAGCAAGATCAGAAAATAAAATATCATCAACAACCTCCTCATGAGCTTTCTCCTCCTTTTTATAACATTGGAGTCCCTTGGAAAACCCTAAACCACTTTCATATTTTGGCTCCTTTCACACTTGGAAACCCCTTCTAGAACAGTGCAGTCCATTAAGGAGGCTCAATGAACCTAGATAGCGCTAGTTGACTTGGTCAAAGAGGATCTCCTTTGGTGGTCTTGGCCCTTTCACACCTGCAAGATTTTATTCAAATGGCCTAAATATGTCCCTTTTTACATAGGAACTGATTTATTCTTGACTTGAAGGAGAATTAGACATCCTCCTTTACAATTTATTCAACAATTCATGAAAATCAAAATAAACAAGGAAAAATTTATATTCCCATTAGCTGCAGCTAATTTAGGAATATTACAGTCCCCCCCTCCCAAATGTTGCTTTTCCTCAAGCAACTGTGAGAGTGCTGCAAAAATCTCCCCTTCTTTCCTTGGGGCCTCCTCTTCAAAAAGGTCTCCTCCATTGCTCTGAATTTTCTGCAATAGCTTTGTCTCCCAATGGTCTTTCCTCCATGTACAATTTGGCCCTTGGTGAGTAAAACCCAATGGCACCAATCATAAAATAATGGAGGGTTGTTAAGGAAATCTCCTTGCTAATTCATGGCTTCAGCAAGCACATGGCTCACTCCATAAAGAGGCAAGTGATCAAACATGGTGGCCATACAAAATATTATGCTCCCATGCAAGCATATACTACAAAGAGTGGGGAGCTCCTTCCCCAAAGACACATCTAGTAAATGTGCCCCTCCTCCAACAAGTAGCCCATGCATCTTCCCATATGAGAGTGCACCTCTTCCTCAAAGCCTTCCCAAATGAAGCGACCCAAAATAGTATGATATGCTTTAACAAAGCCGGTGGGTTTAGAAAGCAGGATCTCATAGGCTGCATTCAGGAGTCTCTCCTTGAGCTTGGAGTCTTTGTTCAAGAGAATGAGGTCATGGAAATAGATGATTCCATCAACAACCTTGAACCTATCATCCATCACTTCCCCTTCCAAAACTCCACAAGTGAAAATGTCAGCATGATATTCCATCAAAAGTTGGTAGTCCCTGTAAGGATCTAGACTTTCCAAAAAGGACAACGTTGTAGAAGTCTGAAATGCTGCCTCTTCCTTCTCATGGCTTCCTCCCTTGACATTGTTAATATCAAGACCACTTTCTGAAGCTTTATGATCTTTCTTTTGCTACCCCATTTGCAGCTGATCTTGCCCAAGGCAAGATTGAAGTATAAGGAAATCAACTTCCCCTTGGAAAGTCCTTAACTTCCAAAACCTCCTCATTTTGGCCCACATATACAAGAGGGTTAGCATCCCCTTGCCATGCTCAGAAATCTCCTTAGTGATTAGAGAAATTAATGGCTACCCCAAAGAGATGGAGTTACCATGTGTTCTCATGCTCAAGACACCATAGATCTCTGATTTTTCAAACCCTAGCGCAAATGAACAAGTGGGAGATGAAAATGCCCCAGTAAAAAGACTTCTCATCTCTTTGCTGAATTCATGAGAGACCCTCTGCTTTGTGCTAACTATTCCCAATTCTCCCTCCTTGGCCAAATATGCATAGGCTGCCCAAAGTTAAGAAAACACTTTAGAAATCCTCCTATTAAGAGGAACTTTCGGTATAGTACCTTCCTTCAAAGAGGTATCAAGGCATAGAGTAGGATCTGGATGTAAGTGGGTAGATTTTCCCTTGCCATTGCTGCATGGATCCTCTTGCCTTCCTTGTGTTTCCAAGCTTTGCAGTAGAGAAGGGTTCATGCTCTCTTCATTGTGATGCTCTTCCTCCTCTTATACCTCTCCTATCTCCAAGACCTCATCATTAATCAATGATAGTACATGCTCCTCATGCATGAGATCTTGTGGGACTCCTTGCAAGAGTGCAAGAGTCTCTTCCATTGGAGCAAGTGCTCCATCCTCCTCCTCATGAAGTGTTGGTGGTGCCCTTGAGGTGACTGCATTACCATATCCTCCTTTCTCCTCCTTCTCTCCCACAACTGAAATCATTTCATCTTCAACAAGAGACCTAGGATCTTGGCCCTCTATTGAAGGAGAAACCCTCATGCTTTCCTCTTGAGAAGAGGACTCTTCATCAAATGGAGATCTTGTCCTTGGCAATGCATCAATCAAGCTCACACCTTATTTTTCCCCCTTCATGAAGGAATCAATAGTAAAATGAAGAAGCTCTGGTGATATGGCTGAATGCACATATCCATGAGATGAGGATTCATAATGTTCCTCATGCACAGATCTTGTAGATCTGATTGGAAGATCTTCTTTTTGAAACTCCTTGGGAGCTTCACTGCTGCTTCTTCTTTCTTCTTACACATCCTCATTGGGGAGGCTCTTCTTAGATCTAAAAATAGATGAGATTAAACTCATATTCTTCATTCTGCCCTTACACTTTCTATACAACTCTTTGGCTTGAAGTCACAGGCTGAGCCAAAGATCTTGCTCTGATACCACTATAATATTCCAAATGGGGAAATGAGTACAAGTGGGGAATATCTTAGGAAGTTCTGATATGGGATCACAATAAGGTGGGATCACACCAATAGATATAAACCAGAGATAGACTGGTAGGGAACTTATTGGTTATATCACCTCTAAAGAAAGGGTGAAAACCAGAGGCTTCCTAGCCCGTTCCAGACTCTGTCTATAGAAGATTGGTGAAACACAATAAGTATGGGAATAACACACTCATCTTGGATTTTTATACCCTTGGGAACCTTAGATCTACATATCTAAATAATGGATCCAAAAGAGAAGAAAAAACCAAACAAGCAAGAAGCAGGAAATTCCACTTTTAGGAAAATCTGTAATAGGCTCAAGGGAAATGTTGTATAACAAAAATGGTGCAAGAATAACACAGAATAGGGCTGGGTTCCATTATTTTAGGCTGTATGGGACCTCCATGATGAATTTTAGGAAAAAAAAATGGGTTTAAGGCCCTTAAACAGATCTCCCACGAAGATGACTAGTTAAAAATCAACTAAAGAGAAGGGCTTATGTGATAAAGAAACCCCACTTCAGGAATTGCACAGTTTCAGTAGAGAGTCACTGGAAATCAACCATTAGACATATATGACAGTATAGCAGTAGAAAATCATACTTTTAATGGAGTTCCTTAAGAAATACAGTGAATTACATGAAGCAAAAAGTAAGATTTCTTCAGAAATAAGAGCTGTAATGCATGTAAAAGTTGCAGAAATGAATGAACAACGTCCCTCTAAGTGTGCTTGAGCAGTGAAATGTTATAACTCAGATATACGATAGATTTATGGCTGAAACATCAGATCCATACCAGATCTGGAAACTACACAACCTTCTTAATCAGATCCCCTTGGGGTTTTAACAAAATATTACATAACAAGATGTAGATCTAAATTTTTGTACACAGAAATGCAGAAAGCTTTAGGAATTTCTTAAGATGAATTTCTTAATAATACATATCAGATTTTAACATTAGATATCAACAAGTTACTCTATAAATATTCAAGGTGAGAGGCAAGCCTCAATCATCTGAGAGCTTTTACAATGAAAGATCTAAACAATAGAGAAAGAAGTACATAGAAATAATGCAGTTCCCTAAGGAGACAGCGCTGTAGCTTGAATAGAGTATTACAACAGATAAAATATATAGATTTGAAATCAAAATACAACAGAGATCCTCTTCTGGGTGGTCACAAGACACCCTCCCTGAGGGAAATCCCTCAAAAAACCTAGATCCTTGCAGATCTGAATCACCACTTGCTGCAACTTCACAGTAGTTGCAAAACCCTCAACAGGACCAGCGCTTCTAATGGAGATGAAACTTGGCCAAAATGCCGAATAGTGGAGAAATGCATCACAATCTCCTCCAAAGAGCTACTCTATGGAAGGAGAGAGGATTCCTAAATAGGAAATCCTCTTTCTCTAGCTAAACAACCAAGAGAAATCGAGTTGCTTAAGCAAGCTCAGAAAATTAAATATCATCAACAACCTCCTCATGAGCTTTCTCCTCCTTTTTATAACATTGGAGTCCCTTAGCAAACCTTAAACCACTTTCATCTGTTGGCTCCTTTCACACTTGGAAACCCCTTCTAGAATAGCGCAGTCCATCAAGGAGGCTCAATGAACCTAGACAGTGCTGGTTGACTTGGTCAAATAGGATCTCCTTTGGTGGTCTTGGCCCTTTCACACCTGCAAGATTTTATTCAAATGGCCTAAATATGTCCCTTTTTACATAGGAGCTGATTTATTGTCGACTTGAAGGAGAATTAGACATCCTCCTTTACATTTTATTCAAAAATTCATGAAAATCAAAATAAACAAGGCAAAATTTATATTCCCATTAGCTGCAGCTAATTTAGGAATATTACAAAATTATATATTATTATTGTTTTAAAAATTGTGATTTTTAATAAAGTTGAAAAAAATGGATTTTTTTCATTTGTTGACATGTTGAGGCTCATCAACTGTTGTTGAGTAGAATTCCTCACTATTTTCACTGATAACTTACTGTGTTGGACTAATTTCATTTTGTTAAAAAAAAAATTCAAATTTTTATTATCAAACAAATACATTTAAAAAGCAAAAAATCATTCTCACTATTTTCACCGATAATATCACTGTTGGGAGGTATAAATGCTATATTTACACCCACATTTAAATTTTCAACCTGGGGGATGTAAGACTTAGAGACATAGCACAATTTATGCTAGAATACGGCCTCGGGGATTTGTCCAATCAAAACCCTAGAACTAATGCAGAAAGGAAATCACGCGAGAAAATAAACAAGACATTTCAAGAGAACAGATTGCAAATTAATAATCTATGTAGGAAAAGGGTGCAAAACTTCTTAATCAACTACAACTACACTTGCAAATATGAAAGCATGAAATAAATAACTATTTAAAATCTATACTTAAAATGCTTCTTCAAGATTTGTACTTAAAATGCCGCTTTAAAATCGGTACTTAAAATGTTGCTTGCAAATACTATTGATGGAAGGAAATCATAGGTGTATGAAAATATTCAATGAAACCTCAGCGAGGATATTTTCGAGAGTACTCTTGCACACTTTAATTATGTTCGAAATATATTTAAACTAATCTTGGTATTTAAATAAACGTGATCTCCTTACAATTCCAAGATTAATTCATAAAACAATTTAAGTTATTTATAAGTTCCCAATAATATAAATAATGAATTAGATGAAAACCTTGTTGATTTTATCCTCGTCTTGAATCCCTAGAGCTCAAAATATAGATTTTGGCAAAATGAGAAAATGAGAAGCATTTTTTAATTGATAGTCTATTTTTAATCTAATTAATTGAGCAAAAGTAAATCCTAAAATAACACTGACATTAAGTTCATCAAACCTACCTATGTAATTAAATATTGTAAAGGAAATATGTGGAATGAAATTGCAGTGTTCAATTTAAATTGATCAGAGATATTCTGGCATTTAAATTACAATGATGAATATTGTAAATTCCAAGATTAGAAACATTTATAAGTGCCCAATTAAATGAGAGTTTTCAATGATTACATTACAATTATTATCTTCGTTGTAAATCTCTACACTTGATAATCTAGTTTGTTAGATAATAAATTGAATAAAGAAAAATGAGACACATAAATAAAGAAATGCGTACTAACTAAATACACTAAGAAATAAATCATTGAATTCATAAATCAAACATGTAGTAATTAAATAGCAAAACATAAAAGAGATCAATATGAAATGAAATTGCAGATCATAATGTAAATCACGCTCACACGATGCTAGAATAAAATGCAGCAAAGAAATAAATAAATCCTAAGGCATCTAAATAGTGAGCTGACTTATGGGCTCGATCACCCAGCTCCTGTAAAATTAAATCAAAACACCGTCTTCAAAAATTAAAAGAGCTAAAATATATATAAATTAAATGCAGATTTCTATTGCTACAACAATTGCATTATGCAAATACTACATCATATCAAATTACACAATTTCTACAAATTCCAGGATCCAATACATGGCTTTGTATTCCTCTACAATCCAAGCTTATTCCCATCCTCTGCCTTCCTACTGCTCTATTCCTCTACTACTCTACCTTCACTTCCCTCGCCTCCCTCTATGTGTGCACAACAATATTTTTATAGCAGTAATGTTGCTCCTAATTTAATGGATTGTGGTTATAAAAAATACAAATTGAGGATTCTTTTGGTTAATACAATTCAAAGCAATCACATTTGCTTCCAAATTTGAAATGAGGATCGGCTTCTATTCAATCCTCACGCACTGCTGGTAGAGGCAATCGAACAATTGAATGAGGTGTTCAATCCTTCAACGCTGACTCACAATATGTCTAAATGTTGGATATAAAGCTCGAATTCACCCACTATATGCAAATTGTGACAAAGTAGAAAATCATAGTTGTGGTGAATATTGTCTTTGTCGATGAATTGAACTTCCTTTCGATCCATTAGTTGCACAAAGTTTCAATGGTATCTCTTCTTATGACCAATAAATATAACATGGGAGTTTTGGCAATATACAAATGATCTGGGATAGCTCGGATCAAATTTTGGAGATGAGGTTGAGATCCACACGGATATACAGTTTGAAGTTGTGCTCTATGCCTCACGTGCTGCCAGGAGTGATGGACCTTTGTTCTTAAGTCTTGATCTCTACCAAAAATGAATAGCATACAATCTATAGGCCCAACCTCTGCTACATATATATACAATGGATTCAAGTTTATTGTGAGGGTAAAGTCGATGAGAATAAGTTTGATTTCAGCACTCAATTCTCTGGTTTGAAGTTGTCAACCAAAACCGTTCTACAAAAACCAAACCCAAATTGACTCAATATGTTCACGTTCAGAAATGGTTTTCAGTGGAATATTCCCTCGACGATAACTTCTTCATGAAGCCAAAATTTTCCAAACAGTTTCTACATTATATGAAACATGGTGCTCTGAACAAAACCCACATCTCAGAATTTAGATATTATGCTCCATTTGGTTGAAAATTTGATATTTTCAGCTACAACAATCTCGTACTCAACTACCCAGTTGCTACTTTTATGCATGGATCTGTATTTGAACGCAGTCTTGTACTAGACTTATTCACCTACCACCAAGGAGGCATTTATTAATAAAATTTACACACAAAACACTCATCAATTTAACTAATAAGAATAATTCATAAATTAATATCTTCGTCTCTAAATTCCTCTAATCGTCAACTTAAAAGGACAAAAACACCATGTACAAGCATCTAATTATGCGATAAATATGGTGAAAATTTTGGCAAAAGCGTGGCTCAATATCCCCCCACGCTGAACTTCTTGCACTCCTCGTGCAAGCCAAACTTTTAAACTATAAAACTTATAAAAGAAGGTGGGGGAAATGCTTGAAGATCATGCTTCCGATAAGTGTGTCATCAAAGATTTCAACAAGCAAGGACGAAGATGCCTGATATTGTAATGCCTTCATTAGCCTGCAACATAACTATTACAATGTCTGCCAACCACGTTATAGTATCAATTGTAGGAATGTAACAAGATCAGGTACAACAAGTAGACATTCTAGAGAAAAGAGTGTTGTACATACCTGTTACCTTGTCCCTTATTTTGTTTTTGCCCAAAGTCTTATGATGAAAATAAAATTCTTGCTGAGAAGGTGCAATTTAAAAAAAGAATATCGCAAGTTTCATGCACCTATTATAATAATCTTGTACCTAGGTCATATAGCATGTATGTAGAGGCAAGAACATTCAATACACATTATTATCAACCAACATCTTGTGAGAAGTCATCATTGAGTAATTCATCACTCTAAATACCATGAATATCAAAGTGAGTTATGATACCAATAAGCAACCTCTTTATTGAACACTAGATTTCGTTATCATCTGGATTCCAAATTACATTTCCTCTTAATTAGTATAAAGAATAACCTTCCCTAAGGGTACCGCATCATTAAATATTCTTGATTTTTGAAAGATAGAACTCAAAGCATCATGTTCAAATCATCTTAAAACCATTATCCAAGAGTTAAAATTATGAGTTTCAGGGGAAGAGAAGGATAACCAAGAAAATCATAGTATGCAATTAACTTTAATACCAAAAACATGGCCTTGCTACCTGCAGGTGTCCATAACCTCGGCAGGGATGTCTTTTGACCCAGCAAAATGTCTTTGTCCCAGTTACTAAATATAGATTCAGAGTTAACTTATTTGACTTTTAGGTGAAGGCCACTGTCTTGGTTTGGTAACCAGCTGATGACAGTGCCACTCACAAGAAGTAACATGGATGAACAGGCCAGCTCGTGATGAGACCTCCTGTCTTCCAACTTTTGGCTGAAAGCCATTACTCTGGCTTGGTGACCAGCAACAACAATGTCATGCATGTTATATCTCATGGTCATGTTAGGTCGGCTCATCACGAGACCTCCTATCGTCCCCTAAATATTTTGTAAGCTCTGATTATGATTAACCTTAAAGGTTACTTAATAAGTGGGGAGACAGATCTACTCCTTAAGAATATGGGATGGTGTGAAAAGTTTTTAATGGCTAATCATTACTGGCTAGTTCCTCTACCTTAAAAACTTATTAAAAATATCACAGATAATGACTGAAAGATTCTTTGAGTCAATAATACTAGTGTTCATATGAAAGATCATTATGATCTTTACTAGAGTGGTCCACCATAGGGGGCTCTCAAATAGTACCTTCTAAGGGAAACTGAAAATATATATCTTAGAAGACAAATTATTAGAGTGATTAATCATGGTTACTTTTGCAAAATCATGAGGTATTAAAGTGAATTGTACTCAACAAGATTTGTCACAAATATGCGTGTTAAAAACTAATGTAGATCAAAATCAATTTCAATGGCTATGATTTAAAATTCAAAACCCTAATAGCATTATAACAACTTTATTCATTTATTCTTCTACCCTACCCTACACTAAGAAGCATAAGACTCCTAAGTTTAAGTATAGGAGTATTTCCAATGCATCCAGGTGCGCAACAGACGGATAATTATGCTCATGTTCAAATTTGAAAAGGTTACGCAAGAAAATACCAGAACGTGAGGTACGAGCTCCACTAACTCATGTGATGCTACAAATTGTTGAATGATAAACGAGGAGTGGATACTCACAATCATTTGGAACCAAGATTCTATGGGATCCATATACTCTTGGTCACTTGATTCATGAGTAACATTCAGTACACCATGCAAATCCTCCACATTTCTTTGTTTATCCTCTAAAGCGAAGGTCAAATCAGATAGATGTTCTGCTTCTAATGGCTCCTCCTCATTATGCATGATCCACAGCTTTTCGGTCTCCTTAGGAAGATCTTCCAAATCTTCATGAGTCTTCTCTTCCAGAGGAATAGACCTTTCCCTGATTGATGCCAAAATATGAACTTTTTGTGAAGTAGAGACTCCAGCTTCTACTAGAATTTGAGATAAATCTTGAAATAACATCACACTTCCTGACATTTTGTTGCTAGCTGGAAAGCATCAAACTTGAATTCTTAATTTATGGGCAACCAAACTTTGTAGTGGTCCCAAGCAAAAGCGGATGCGTGGCTCTTCACTCACGTCTTACTGTCATCTCTGCCCTCTAGTTTCCCTGCGGAGGTAAATGCGAAAAATAAATCAACTTCAATTGCAGTAAAGAAAAAAATCCATACTTTATAGGAAAAAAAATCACACTTTGTAGAAGTTGAATAATCTATATTTCGGAAAAGAAAGTTACCTAATAAAAGAAATTACTCCTAAAAATCAATTGCAGTAAAAGAAAAAAAACTCACTTGCAGTAAATAAAATCACTCATTTGCAGAAAGAAAAACCTGGCTTGTGAGCTTTGTGGCAATACCGTCCAGTATGCTTCATCAAGCAAGGGGAATCTCATTAATCTAAAAATTTGATAGCGAAAGAAAGGGAAAAAGAATAACAAATCACGAGGCCTTATCCTACAATGCCTCCCCGACAACGACGCCAAAATGTTGGGAGGTATAAATGCTAGATTTACACCCACATTTAAATTGTCAACCCAAGGGGACATAAGACTTAGAGACATAGCACAATATATGCTAGAATACGGCCTCCAGGATTTGTCCAATCAAAACCCTAGAACTAATGCAGAAAGGAAATCATGCGGGAAAATAAACAAGACATTTCAAGAGAACACATTGCAAATTAATAATCTATGCAAGAAAAGGGTGCAAAACTTCTTAATCAACTACAACTACACTTGTGAATATGAAAGCATCAAATAAATAACTATTTAAAATCTATACTTAAAATGCTTCTTCAAGATTTGTACTTAAAATGCTACTTTAAAATCGGTACTTAAAATGTTGCTTGCAAATACTATTGATGGAAGGAAATCATAGGTGTATAAAAATATTCAATGAAAAATCAGAGAGGATATTTTTGAGAGTACTCTTGGACACTTTAATTATGTTTGAAATATATTTAAACTAATCTTGGTATTTAAATAAACGTGATCTCCTTACAATTCCAAGATTAATTCATAAAAAAATTTAAGTTATTTATAAGTGCCTAATAATATAAATAATGAATTAGATGAAAACTTTGTGGATTTTATCCTCGTCTTGAATCCCTGTAGCTCAAAATATAGATTTCAGCAAAATGAGAAAATGAGAAGCATTTGTTAATTCATAGTCTATTTTTAATCTAATTAATTGAGCAAAAGTAAATCCTAAAATAACAGTGACATTAAGTTCATCAAACCTACCTATGTAATTAAATATCGTAAAGGAAATATGTGGAATGAAATTGCAGTGTTCAATTTAAATTGATCAAAGATATCCTCAAAAATTCTTACTAAACATTTTGTGAACTCGAAAGCCTCCTCATGCTAATTCTGGCATTTAAATTACAATGATGAATATTGAAAATTCCAAGATTAGAAACATTTATGAATGCCCAATTAAATGAGAGTTTTCAATGATTACATTACAATTATTATCTTCGTTGTGAATCTCTGCACTTGATAATCTAGTTCGTTAGATAATAAATTGAATAAATAAAAATGAGACACATAAATAAAGAAATGCTTACTAACAAAATACACTCAGAAATAAATCATTGAATTCATAAATCAAACCTGTAGTAATTAAATAGAAAAACATAAAAGAGACCTATATGAAATGAAATTGCAGATCAGAATGTAAATCACTCTCACACGATGCTGGAATAAGATGCAACAAAGAAATAAATAAATCCTAAGGCATCTAATCAGTGAGCTGACTGATGGGCCCGATCACCCAGCTCTTGTAAAATTAAATCAAAACACCATATTTAGAAATTAAAAGAGCTGAAAAAATATAATTTAAATGCAGATTTCTATTGCTACAACAACTGAATTATGCAAATACTACAACATATCAGATTACACAAATTCTATAAATGCCAGGATCTAGTATATAGCTTTGCATTCCTCTGCAATCCAACATTAATTCCATCCTCTGCCTTCCTACTGCTCTATTCCTCTACTACTCTACCTTTGCTTCCCTTGCCTCCCTCTATATGGGCACAAAAATATTTTTTATAGCAGCAATGTTGCTCCTAATTTAAAGGATCGATGGTTATAAAAAATACAAATTGAGGATTCTTTTTGTGAATACAAATCAGAGCAATCAGATTTTCTTCCAAATTTGAATTGAGGATCGGCTTCTATTCAATCCTCACCCACTGCTAGTAGAGGCAACTGAAAAATTGAATAAGGTGTTCAATCCTTCAATGCTGACTCACAATATGTCTAAATGCTGGACAGAAAGTTGGACTTCACCCACTATATGCAAATTGTGACAAAGTAGAAAATCATAGTTGTGGTGAATGATGCCTTTGTCGATGAATTGAGCTTCCCTTCGATCCATTAGTTGCACAAAGTTTCAACGGTATCTCTTCTTATGACCAATAAATAGAACAATGGAGTTTTGGCAATATACAAATGATGTGGGATAGCTCAGATAAAATTTTGGACATGAGGTTGAGATCCACACGGATATATAGTTTGAAGTTGCGCTCTATGCCTCATGTGCTGCCAGGAGTGATGGAACTTTGTTCTTAAGTCTTGATCTCTACCAAAAATGAATAGCATACACTCTATAGGCCCAACCTTTGCTACATATATATACAATGGATTCAAGTTTATTACGAGGGTAAAGTCGAGGAGAATAAGATTGATTTCAGCACTCAATTCTCTGGTTTGAAGTTGTCAACCAAAACTGTTCTACAAAAATCAAACCTGAATTGACTCAATACGTTCACGTTCAGAAATGGTTTTCCGTGGAATATTCCCCCGATGATAACTCCTTCACGAAGCCGATTTTTTCTAAATGGTTTCACGATTATATGAAACGTGGTGCTCTGAAAAAAACCCACGTCTCGGAATTTAGAGATTATGCTCCATTTGGTTGCAAAATTGATATTTTCACCTACAACAATCTCGTACTCAACTACCCAGTTGCTGCTTTTATGCATGGATTTGTATTTGAACGTAGTCTTGTTCTAGATTTATTCACCTGCCACCAAGGAGGCATTTATGAATAAAATTTACACACAAAACACTCATCAATTTAACTAATAAGAAGAATTCATAAATTAATATCGTCGTCTCTAAATGCCTCTAATCATCAACTTAAAAGGAAAAAAACACCATGTACAAGCATCTAATTATGCGATAAATATGGTGAAAATTTGGGCAAAAGTGCGGCTCAACACTTACCGTGTTGGAATAATTTCATTTTGATAAAAAAACATTTCAAATTTTTATTATCAAACAAATACATTTAAAAAGCGAAAAAACATTTTGTGAAAGGAAACCATGTTGTGCATGCATGAATGCAACGAATATGAGTTTTCCACAACTTATGAACACCTGTCAAAGTATATCATTAACACTTACAACGACATTTATAGGTTGAAATGGAAGGCAACAAATTTTTTCATGAATTCCAACTAAAAGTTTCTTTTGAGATGCCACAGTAGGTCAAAAGTGCCACCGAATATTTTCTCACACTTCATGCTCGAATTTGTGAATGGAGAGCACCCATATCCCTAGAAAAGACTGCTATAGGTTCATTGTCAAATTGACCTCCTTAAGAAAGATGCTACAGGGTAATTGAATATTTCTTTAAATATGGAAAATAACACCTTGTGATTGCAATTGATTAGTGTCTGGTACAAATGGATAGATAAGTTGCTACAAGTGTCTATAGGCATGATTTGAAGAAGTGGTTCAATGCAACCACAACACTAGTCGATGCCTCTGCTTCAAGTAAAATTTTCACTAAATCTCTTGAGATAGATAACTACAAACTTCAGAAAAAGTCCATTGAAATAAAACAAATTCGTTTTGATTTTTCTTCCACTATTTTGATAGTCATTCAGTTTCCATTCCCTTTCATAAGAAATGTCTAAGAGATGAATTCAGACAGTGTGCTTGTAATTAGAATTTAGATGAATTCATAGAGTGTTCCTGTAAAAAGAGTATCTGTGCAAGTATGGTTAAAATTCTTTGGGGGTGGAGGCTTAACTTCACCACTATCAATCTGCAGCAAATTGGGAGGCGATAAGAGCTGAAGTCATTGAACTCATTTGATAAGACTAAGAAAAAAATACATATTCTTTCATAGGAATAATACTCTAATGCAAAGCTCATTACTGCTTTATCCAGCTGAACCCAAAATATAAACAATGGGATAAACTTGCATGGTTTTTTTTATCAATTGTGTTGCGTTGTAAGTTCTATCGTCATTGACAGACCCCTTTTCTATATCAATTAAAAGTTTATGAGAGATGACCCAAAACTGGAAATTGATGGCAATTTTATTGGGACATGGATGTCGGCCTTAACTGCATGCCCTTAATTTCACAATTCTTAGAGAACTTAATAATGGGGATGAAGTATGATGAATTACATCTCCACTTGCAACATTTTCAGAGAACTTAATAATGGGGATGAAGTATGATGAAGTACATCTCCACTTGCAACAAGCATAGTGACAAGGGAAGATAATTTTAGCTTTGCAAATGGTGAACACAACAAAGAAATAATTTCAACGATAAATGTTCCAAAGACCTGAAAAAATTAATAATATGAAATATTTGCGGGAGAGAGAGGGGAAACCAGTGACAACCCAATTCTTTTTTATTTGGTTCTGGAAACCAAAAAAAATTGCGGAGGGCATAGTCTCACGTCTACACCAGAAACAACATATGAATTGCAGGCAACCACACCAAAATGAAGTGATTTCCTGGTTCCACATTCCAATTCATTCCTGTTGGGATTCTAGCTTTCAGTGTCTCAACTACAACCGCTAAGAGCAAGAGGTAAGGATCCTATCTCTAACATACTTAAAACTATAAAACTCTGCAAAATGCTTAAAAATTTACGCTCTAAGAAAAAATGAAAAAATTCAATTACTGTACAAAATGAAATTACTGTAGAAGATGAAATTAATGAAAATGAAATTACTATAGAAAATTAGATTAATTTATGCTCAAAGAAAAAATGAAATTACTGTAGAAAATGAAATTAATTTATACTTGAAGACATAACGAAATTATTGTAGAAAAGAGACATTGTCAAAGAGAAAATGAGACAATGTCAAAGAGAAAATAAAATCATTATAAAAAAGAGTGCAAAATAAAAATTCAAAAACTTTTAGGCTTTAAAATTACCTTTGTACTCCATTGTAGAAAACGAAATTATTGTAGAGATGAGACATAGTTAAAGAGAAAATAAAATCAATGTAAAAAAGAGTGCAAAATAAAAGTTCAAGAGGTACTCCATTGTTACCTGTGTACTCCATGCAAGGAATGCTAAAAAAAAATGTTAAGTAGATTAGTAAAATAATAATTTATGATGGTGCCTCTGTTCTTAGCATTGATCCATTTGCAACAGCTCAACTAGGCTTTGCAGTTGGAGTTTACCTGAGCGGGTTTACCTTAGCAGCAAAAGTTGAATAGTGAAGAAGGAAGCTTACCTAACTAGCAAAAGTTGAATAGTGAGGACGGCAGGGAACCTGATCCGGATTTATGCAGAAACACAATAAAATACATAAATAAACATAAACACAGAGATGCAGCGGAAATAATACTTCATTAATATCAAATCACTGAAATATGCTTACAGACAGAATGGAAATAAACTAGCTAGGGTGATGGTAGCTTATCTCTGAGAAGAGATGTGGCAGCTAGAAGCCTCTGAACTGTGTTACAATGAGGCTCGAAGGCATATTTATTGTTGAGAAACAATGAAAAACCTTAAACATACAAAAACCTAACCCTAGGAGATGAAGCGCCAAAACTATGGGTCCGTTTGGGTAAATTGGTGTTTCAACTTCCCGGGGACGTAACTTTGGCATACAATCTTCGTTTGACATGCACCATACCTGGTTAGAAAGATATATCTAAGGACTAGAATTTTTGATGTGAGAAACATCGGTCCATGGACCCATGTTGCTCCATGTTTTCCCAAAAAACGTCATTTAGGGCCTCAAAATGGCTCCGGAAGTTCAGGACCCGAAAAATTGCTAAAAATAATTTGTATTGAAACTGAAATACTGAAAGAATTGATGGTGCTAGTCCAAATGGAATAGGTGGCTGACCACGAATATCTAGCTGGATCATTAGAGCCCCAAAACGGCTCCGAAAGTTCAGGATTCAAAAACCTACTAAAAATAGTAAGCTGTGCTAAAAGTGAAAAACTGAAAGAATCGATGGTGGGGGTCCAAATGGAATAGGTGGGTGGCCACCAATATCCACCTAGATCATTCCTCCCCCCTTAGGAACAAATGGTCCCCATTGCGTTGAGATCCTCCATGAGATGAGGCAAATTCTGTTGAATTGGGCATTAGATTTATCGAAGATGTCATGGACCCGTGGGCGGACATGCTGGATGTGTTCAGTAAATTTGGTTTCTTTATCAGCCTTAGGGAGTGCATGTGTGGATTTTGTTTGTGTGGTTGCATGAGGCATGGAAATATCAAGCGGTGGTACGCCTGGGGTCAGATCAACGGAGTGCTTGACCTGACAGTGTAGAGGAACCTCTGTGGGTGAGGAGAAAATGTCATCGTATTTCTCCATGCCTTTTTCCATCTGTTGTTGTTCTGCAGGGGAGCCCTGTTTCGAGGTTGTGGCCACAATATTCCTCTTTCCTTGTGGGTGGATGGTAATGCAAATAAATTTCCTGGTTCAGGAAACAATATTACTGCATTGTTTTGTAGTAGTCAAAGAGATGGCAGGAGGCGATACTACCTCCGGTATCCTGTACAATTTTTTTCCCAAATTAATAATAACAACACAAGGCCTAGACTCATACACAACATGTTGCGTCCACAAGTATGGTTGTTCCAATAATACAACAACTACATCAAGAGGAGCAACATCACATATTACCTCATCTGTGAATGACTTGATGTTGTACAAAAGGCGGCACTGATGGCGGACGCAGAGATATCTTCCTTCATGAAGCCACCCGATGGTATACGGCTACAAGTGTGCTATGGTCGGTAGGCCAAGCCACTTCACGACCTTTTTTGAAATGTAATACAAAAGTGTCCTCGGGCACGTACTTTTATTGATAATGGAAAAGAAATTACATAAAAAGTTACAGGAGTTTACAAACGTAAACTTCTAATAAATTTGCAATTAGGAGACTAACCTATTTATAAGCTCTATGTCCTAACTTATTTTAGTTATGGATCACTTGAAAAAACAACAAGTGTCCATTTACAATAAATGATCTTCCATCCAATCTACTAACTTTATTCCTATTTTAGAGCCTAAGATATGACTCTATTCTAGAGTCCTATCTTTGCTAACAATATTCTATTTCTAATTGTCTCTAATATTTATTAAATATTCTAATTTAATAAATATTTTTATTCTCTAATATTTATTAAATATTATAATTTAATAAATATTTTATCCTAACTTTACATTAATATATTTGGATCATCTAACATTCCCCCCTATGATCCAAATATACATTACAACATATACCAAGTTCATCTCTGAACTTAGTAAATTTTATTCTGCCAAGAGGTTTGGTGAAGATATTAAAGGTCTGATCTTCTGAAGGACAATAAATCAGCTTGATGACATCCTTTGCAATGAGTGATCAGATAAGATTATACTTGGTGTCCACATGCTTTGTTTTTGAATTAAAAACTGGATTCTTGGCAAGATTTATTGCTGACTTATTGTCAATGAATAACAAAGTAGCTTCTGCTGGAGGAATTCCCAAGTCCTGTAAAACTTGACGTAACCAAAAAATATCACATGTTGCTTCCCATGTTGAAATGTACTCTGCTTCTGCTGAAGAAGTGGCCACTGAAGCTTGCTTCTTGTAACTCCAGGAAACTGTAGTTGATCCCCTGTTCATTAAATAACCTAAGGTTGATGCCCTATCATCAATACTTCCAGCAAAGTCGGCATCTGAAAATCCACCAAGTACAAAAGCATTAGTCTTTTTGTAAAGAAGACCAAAATATTTTGTTCCTTGGATATAACGAAGAACTCTTTTGGCTGCATTCCAGTGGATGTCCTGTGGTTCCCTGCATAAACCAGGAAATAATACTGACGACATAAGAAAGATTTGGTTGAGTAGCTGTCAGATAAATCAAGCTACCAATCAATTGTCTATAAGTAGTGCTATCCACCATTCCCCCCCCCCCTCCCTTCAAATTTTGAAAGTTTCAAGTTTTGTTCCATAGGGGTAAGAACAAGCTTGCAATCCTGTATTCCAAATTGCTGAAGAATTTATGTTGCATACTTACTTTGAGAAATGAAGATATGATGTGGACGTTGGAATACTTCAACTCCAAGATAGTAGTGAAGGAGTCCCAAATCTGTCATCTTAAAACCTGCATGTAACTCCTTTTTCACCTGTGAAATATGATCATCATTGTTTCCAGTGATAATCAAATCATCTACATACATAACCAAAATCACCAGATTTATACCTTGTTGGCGTACATACAAGGTATCATCATATTCACTTCGTTGAAAACCAACTTTTCGAAGGTATTCATCCATTTTGGCATACGAAGCTCGGGGAGCTTTTTTTAACCCATATAAAGCCTTTATCAGTTTGCAGACTTTATGTTCCTGTCCTTCAATTTCAAAACCTGGTGGTTGTGTCATGTACACTTTTTCCTGTAAATCACCATTGAGAAAAGCACATTTTACATCCATTTGATGAACTTTCCATCCTTGTTGAGCTGCTAAGGCAAGTGTGAGTCGGATGGTGTTCCATTTAGCTATAGGAGCAAACGTTTCTTCATAATATATCCCTTCCTGTTGCGCAAAACCCTTAGCAACAAGTCTTTCTTTATACTTTTTGATATCACAATTTTTCTTGTACTTAATGAGGTAAACCCATTTGCATCCAATAGGTTTAACATGCTGAGGACAATCAAAAAGTTTCCAAGTATTCTTGTCTTGAACTGCTTGATATTCATCAACCATACCCTGTTTCCATTCTTTATTTTTTACTGCTTCTTGATAAGTAGAAGGTTCAGTAAAATCATTTGCTATAAAGGAAAAGTTTCCTTTGTTTCTTTGTGATCCCCTTGTTCCTATTTTATTTTGTTCATTAGGCCTTACATCTTTCAAAAGTTGAACTGCCCATTTTGGAAATTGATGTTCACTGGTTTGAGATTGTTAAAAATCACCATCATTGAAAACAAGGTTGATGTAAACTGATGTTTGTTGATCAACCGCAGATTCTGGGGGCAGAGAGTCATTTTCAGAAGAACTGTTGATGATAGGAGAGTTGGATGAACTGCTAGAATACCCAGATGGCACTGAAGAAGACGAACTAGATGAATCATTTTCAGATGAAGGAAACTCAAGTTCATACCAATTTTGTGAATTTGGTTGACTTTGTAAATTTCCGTTTCTTTTATCACTTTTTGTTTCTAACTTTTGAAGAAGAATTTCAACTTCTTCAACACTCTTACTCTCATTTTCATCATAAATCACATCTCTGCTTACAATCAATTTCCCATTCGACAAAATTTTGTACCCTTTCTTCTCATCAGAATACCAATCATTGTGCACTTCAAGCTTCGTGCATCAAGCTTAGTTCGTTTTTCCTTCGGAACTAAGGCATAATAGACTGATCCAAAAACTATGAGGTGTTTTACCCAAGGTTTGAAGCCAAAACTTGCTTCATAAGGTGTGATTCCGTCTAAAGAAACAGTGGGAGATCTGTTTCTCAAGTAGATAGCGGTATGAATTGCTTCGGCCCAATATAAAGGACTTAACTTTTTGAAAGTTAACATAGATCGCGCCATCCCTAACAAGGTACAATTCATTCTTTCTACTACTCCATTTTGCTGCGAAGTGTAGACATTGGTAAGATGTCATTTTATGCCATTATCCATGCAATACTTTTTGAATTCATTTGAAGTGAATTATCTGCCATTATCAGTTCTAAGAGTGTCAATCTTCTCCTTTACTTCATTTTCAATAAGCTGATGAAAAGTTTTGAACCTTTCAAATGCTTTTGACTTTTGCTTCAAGAAATATACCCAAGTCATCCTGCTAAAATAATCAACAAAGAGTAAGAAATATCTACAACATTCGAGCAAAGTTGGGAAGGGTCCAAAAATATCACTTTGAACCAACTGCAAATGCCTATTTGCACGCCATGAACTTGTAGGAAAAGTCTCTCGATGTTGTTTTCCAAAAATGAAAGATTCACACTTTGCATTTTCCCTTTTGAAGGTTGGAAGTCCTATAACCATTCCTTGTTTTTGTAACTGAGAGAGTCTGTCAAAGTTGAGATGGCCATATCTTACATGCCACAATCTGATCGGTGAAATGTCTGTACTTGTTGCTCCTGCAAAGTCGGAATTTCTTGGAATAACTGTCCCTTTCATCCTTAACAATTTTCCATCTTCATAACCTGTCATTATTGTTTTCATGTTTTGTTTGACTGAGTTAATTTTAACTAAGCCATCTTCCATAATCACCATATGTCCTACTTATGGAATCGTGACTAAAGATAACAAATTTTGCTTAAATGTTGTGACATACCATACATTTGAAATCATTTTTTCTCTAATGCCTGGTAAAAAAAATTTAACTACACCTTTTCCTGAAGGAGTATGTTCTGTTTTATTAGCAAGATAGATTGAATTCAGATGACATTCTTTGAAACTCCATGTTACACCATTTTTTGGTCATCTAACCTACTATCATTAGATGGACCCAAGTACATCATGTAAGACCAATTTTACCCTAAGTAAAATTGCTTTCACTATGTAAAATAACTTAATAAACCACATTTATTAGGTTGTTTATGGTCTAAACAGGAAACCCCAAAAGGAAATATTAAACAAATCTATATTTGTTTGATTTTTCTCATGGAATAATTAATTAAACAATAATTTAATTATTACTCCTGGTCATGTTTAACCCAAAACAAAGAAATTAATTAGATAAATCTTTATTTATCTTATTATTTTCTAGGAATAATTATTTAAATCTTATTTAAATAATATTCCTTGTTAAATATGACTAAATCACCCATAAATAATTAAATAAAACATTATTTATTTGATTATCCTTCAACCACTTCCTTAAAATGATAAATAAATCATTTATTTATTTATTATTCACAAATAAAGGGATTTGACCCAAGTCAAATACCTTTTCCCTCCAATAAATATAATAAAATACTCCATAAAAGGTGGATCTAGATTTGGTTAATGTTATTTTAATCAGGCACCAAGATCTAGAATGACCCAATATTTTGTTATAAATAGGAGGGTTTTTCCTATCATTCTTCACCTTTTGTTGCCTATTAGATCACTCTGGATCTAAACTCTTGGTCTGACTTTGAGCCATTATCATTGTCATATTTTCCATTGTTTGCTGTGTGAGCTCCCTTTGAGTTCTATCTTTGTCTGGGTTTTCTACACCAACAGGAGAGAGAAATGCTAGATCTGAAGTGCTGAGGACTTCCAAGAACCCATCTCATTGAGGAGAATTGGAAACATCTTCTTGTTTTCCTCCCAGGTGCCCTTAATACAAAAAATTCTTTCAAAAATTGTTCTTGTCTTGTCTATTGGATATATGGAGAAAACCCTTCTTTTTACTGCTTAATGTCTTTCTATGCATAGATCTGGTTTTTTGCAGCTCTTGTCTTGATCAACTAACTGCAGATCTGAAGATATTGGCAGCCACATTTGATGTTAGGGCTATTATTTATGCGTAGCTAAAGTGGTCTTTTTTCGTACACTTCGACAAAGGATTCATACTAACACTCCAAAATAAGTCACGTCAAAAATTCATGTGTTGAGTTGCGCCTGTATCCAGAATCCAAGCATCTTCATAATCACTTCTAAAAAGGCTTGAAACCTGTAAAGTTGTGTCTTTTGTGTTGGTGAAGACATATTCAGAACTATCAGGATCATATTCATCATTTGCAAATTGTGTAGAGTTTGGATGAAACTTGGGAATCTTCTCAATAGAAGTTCTACAATCTTCCGCATAATGGCCAACTTTTTTACATCTCCTACAAACAATTTGACTGAAATCACTGCCTCTGCCTTGAGACTGTCCTCTGCCTTGATACTGTCCTCGGCCTCTGCTTTGGCCTTTGTTTTGAGTTTGTTCTCTGCCTAGAATTTTTCCTCTGCCTTGATGATATCCTCTGCTTTGATTGTTTCCCCTTCCTTGAAAATTGCTTCTGTCTGAATTGTAGCCTCTGTTGAAATTGTTTCCCCTGCTTTTACTGTGACCACAACCTTGGGCTGCTTGATTTTGATTGAAATTTCCTCTTCCTCGGTTTCTTGAACTATCAACTGAGGAGTTACTTGAGCTGGCTTCGGTGAAGAAGATATCTTCTCCAATATGTTTCTTCTTCCCAAAAATTTTATCATATTGGGCTAACACGTCACTCAATTCATCAAATTTTATCTTCTCTAACTTTCTAGTGACTTGCAAAGTTTCCAAAAATGTGTATATGATGATGGAAATCCAACAATTAAAATCATATTTAATAAAATTTCATCAACAACTTGAAAACCAACATTTATGATTTCTTTCTTGATGTTTTTAAGCCGTGAAATATACTCAAGGACATCACCACCTTCAGTTAATTTCTGTTGAAGCAATTTCAATTGAAGATCAACCTTCTTTGATTCAGGTTGTGTATCAAAGATATCTTTGAATGTATGTAAAGTAGTCCATGCATCTGAGGAATTTTCAATGTGTATGTCCATTTCATTACTAACTGAAGCTTTTATAATAGCTAATGCTTTGACATTTTTTACTTCCCATTTTGCAAGTGAAGTTGCATCTGTTGGTTTAATTGGCTTAATGTTTCCATCACAAATTTCATGCCACAATTCATTATATATGAGGGCGCTTTCAATTAGACATTTCCATGTCTTATAAGATTTCACTCCTAGCTTATCAGATTCAGAGAACAAATTAATTAACTTCGACATTGTAGTGTTGAAGCAGTGCACCAAAAGAATCAAGCACAAAAAATTGAGCAACTCGTCATACGAAACACGCCATGCAAAAAAGACACACGCCATGAAAAAAATGATCTATCAAGGCTTGGCATTGACCCTCATATAGTCATTCAAAAAAGGAGAAAAGTGGTTGAGCTTTGCACTTGGCTCTAGTCAATTTCTCGTTGAGTGTTTACAATGAAATATTTGCAAAATTTGACAATGTCGTTACAAATCTCCTTAAAAAAAGTTTACCCCCCCTCAAAGTAAAAATATACTTTGAGTTACAAATAATGACCCTTATTTCTCCAAAATAAAAAATTAAATTTCAATTTTATCGCTCTTTAAAGAGCCTTTATAATTATGCTTTTACCTATATAACTGATCTGGATTTATGCAGGAACGCAAAAAAATAAACAAATAACCATAAATACAGAGATGCAGCGGAAATAACACTTCATTTCATTAATATCAAAGAACTGAAATTTGCTTACAGACAGAATGGAAATAAGACTAGCTAGGGCACTGGTAGCTATCTCTGAGAAGAGATGTGGCGGCTACAGGCCTCTGAACTGAGTTACAATGAGGCTCGAGGGCCTATTTATTATTTAGAAACAATGGAAAATCCTAAACAGCCAAAACCCTAACCCTAGGAGATGAAGCGCCAAAACTATGGGCCCCGTTTGGGTAAATTGGTGTTTCAACTTCCCAGGGGCGTAACTTTGGCATACGATCTCCGTTTGACGCGTACCATACCTCGTTAGAAAGATCTATCCGAGGAATACAAATTTGGAATGAGCAACATGGTCCATGGACCCGGACCATATTGCTCTCCGTTTTCCCAAAAACGTCGTTTAGGGCCTCAAAACGGCTCCGGAAGTTTAGGACCCGAAAAACTACTAAAAATAGTAAACTGTGCCGAAACTGAAAAACTGAAATAGACAATGGTGGAGCCCCAAGTGGAATAGGCGGGTGACCACCAATATCCACCTGGATCATTCCTCTCCCCTTAGGAAGCAATGGTCCCCATTGCGTTAAGTTCCTCCATGAGATGAGGAAATTTCTGCTGAACTTGGTCCCTGGTGAACCACTTTCCTTGGTGCAGGAGTTGGCCAGCTTTGACAACCCGATATAGTTGGATATTTTGTTGGTGAGTGTTCTTGATTTGCATGTCCATGATACAATCTGTGGTGGCCTGTTCCATGTAGTCTAGGTTTAACTCTGTTGGTGTGAGTTGTTCTGCAATGTCTGAGGTGTCCAGTAGAGGTGGGAAGTAAGGACGAAGGCGATCCACAAGACTGGGTGCAGACCAAGGAATGGTGGAATACTGAGCTCGAAGGCATTGTTCCCTACAGCCTTGGTGATGGTGTACGACCCATATCGGAGCGGGCGAAGCTTGCGGTGGGGTCCAATGAGGCACTCCTTCTACAAATGTAGCCATACTTTGTTGCCCACTTGGAAGTTGTGTGGCACCCGGTGTTGATCATGGCGTTGCTTGTACTTGGCATTGGCTCTATCCAGTATATCATGAACCTGTTGGCGGATGTGTTGAATGCACTTGATGAAGCTACTTGCTTTGTCAACTTCAGACTGGACATGAGCTGAATCGGCTTGAGCAGCTGCAAATGGCATGGCCACATCAATGGGACATAGTGGCTGGAATCCCAAGCCCACCTGAAAGGGACTATGGCCGATTGAACTGTGGAGAGCCCGATTATAACTATGTTGTACATAAGGGAGGCTCTCGTCCCATGTGCATGGATGCTTTGAATTGTACATGCGCGGAGATGTCTTCTGATATTCTTGTTGACATTCTCTGTCGGCCATGCGATTTTGGGGATGGAAAGCTGTGGACTTGGTGAGCTTGGTATCCAACATTGACCAGAGGCTGGACCAAAATGTGCTAAGGAACCTGCTATCCCGATCTGATATGATAGACTGTCGGATCCCAAAGTGCACCCACACTCGTTCAAAGAAGAGTTTAGCAGTGGCTTCTACTGTAATATTCTTCTTGTAGGCCGCCATAATGGCCATCTTCGAGAATCTGTCGACGACCACGAAAACAAAGTCATTTCCCTGCTTAGTAGAAGGCAGGCCCGACATGTAATCCATGGATATGGATTCCCAAGGTCGACTAGGGGTAGATAGAGGAGTATATAGGCCTTGCTTCTTGATGGTCGGTTTGGCAATGGCACAAGTAGTGCAGGATCTGATGTGCTTCTCGACATCCTTTTGAAGGTTCCGCCAATAGAAATACTTCTGCAGGATTGCTACTATTTTCTCGATCCAGAAATGCCCAGCGACTCAACTGTAGTATGCTTCCCATATCATCTTGGCACACTCGCTTGAAGGAACACAAAGGTGTCCCATGTGACATAAAAGTGCATCTTGGAGGTGAAAATTTGGAACTTGCGTACCCCCCAAGAGTGCCTTGCAAGTGTGGCCGAATTCTGGGTCACTCTCATAGAGAAGCGGCCAATCAGAAGTCTCGTGCCCACAAGAGTTGAGCACGGTGGTGAGCGCCACGATCGGTGGTCGGCTGAGGCAGTCTGCAACATTATTGGTGCTACCTTTCTTGTACTTGATGTTCAAATGAAACTGTTGCAGATATGTGGACCACTTCTGATGGCGATCATTCTGCAACTTCCCTTGTGTCTGTATGAACTGCAGGGGCCGGTGGTCTGTGTGGATGATTGTTTCTTCCCCCAAAATGTAATGCTTCCATTGTCGACAGGCTTGCACAATGGAATACATTTTTCATATGGGATATTTACAATCGTGTCGACAATGTCTCATCATGAAATGCCACCGGATGTCCTTGTTGAGTAAGAACTGCCTAATAGCATAGCCGACGTGATTCTGTCTCGATCTCAAATGGTTGTTAAAAGTCGTAAAGTGAGCACTGGGGCAGAACAGAGGCGATTTTTCAATTCTGTGAACGCCTTCTGTTGAGGTTCCGACCAAAAAAAATTTGCTCTCGCTCCTCCCTTGGTGACTTGACTCAAGGGCCAAGTGATATGAGAGAATTCCAACACGAACCTCCAGTAGAAATTAGCAAGACCCATAAAGCTGCGAAGCTCTGTTATAGTGGTTGGGGCTAGCCAATCCCGAATGACTTGGATCTTGGCTGGATCCACATGCACCCCCCTTTCATCAATAATGTATCTCAGATATTGAACCTGGGTCATGCCAAAAGTGCACTTCTCCAAATTGGCACACAACTTGTGTTGCCGCAGTGTTTGGAGGACTTGTCGGATGTGGTGAAGGTGCTCTTCCCAAGTCTGGCTGAAGATCAGAATATCATCCAAGCACACCACTACAAATGAGTTGGTGAATGGCCGCAAGATGTCATCCATCATCCTCATGAAGGTGGCGGGAGCATTCGTCAACCCGAAAGGCATGACCAGCCATTCTAAAAGGCCTTCCTTGGCTTTGAAGGCAGTCTTCCACACATCGGAGGGTTCAATTGGTACCTGGTGATACCCAGACTTCAGGTCGATCTTGCTGAAATATTTTGCACCTTTGAGTTGGTCCAGAAGTTCATCAATCCGTGGGATTGGGTACCTATTCCGGAAAGTGATCTTGTTCAGCGCCCGATAGTCAATACAGAGTCTCCACGTCCCATCCTTCTTCTGTACCAACACGATCGGGCTCCCACAGGGCGATGAACTTGGTCTGATGTGACCTTTCTGCAACAGCTCCTGAATCTGCCTCTTGATTTCATCATTTTCCAGAACAGAGCGTCGATAGATCGGTCCATTGGGTAGTGGCGCACCTGGGGTCAGATCAATCGGGTGCTTGACCTGGCAGTGCAGAGGAACCCCTGTGGGTGAGGTGAAGATGTCCCCGTATTCCTCCACGACCTTATCCATTTGTTGTTGTCGTGCAGAGGGGCCCTGTCTGGAGGTCGTGGCCACAGTCTTCTTCTTGCCCTGGGGGCGGATCATCAGGAAAACGAATTTCCTGGTTTGGGAAATGAGCTTACTGCATTGTTTTGCAGTAACCAAAGAGATTGCGGCAGGAGGTGGTACCTCTGGTATCCTGTACAACTTATTTCCCAAAGTAACAATAACAACACGAGGTCGAGACTCATACACAGCATGACGCTTCCACAAGTATGGTTGTCCTAATAATACATCAGAAACATCAATAGGAGCAACGTCACATAATACCTCATCCGTGAAGGGCTTGATGCTATAGGGAAGGTGGCACTGCTGGCTGACGTGGAGATCTCGTCCTTGGTGAAGCCACCCGATGGTGTATGGATGTGGGTGGGCTGTGGTCGGCAAGCCCAACCGCTTCACAGCATCTGCTGAAATGAGGTTATTCTGGCTCCCATTGTCGACAATGAACTGTACCGGGGAGCCCTTTACCCACATCTAGGAGTGGAAGAGACATTCCTCCTCCTCTGGATCTTTCGGTTCCTCCTTCTGGATATTTGTAGTGGCAACGGTGGCATTGGGCTCCGCATCAATAATCTGTTTCCATTTTTCATTCCCCTTCAAAGTTCTCGTATTCCTCGAGCTTCCGATACGATCCGACTCGAAGCCCTCATCTCGGCCACCAGTGACCGTTGGGTCCGACACCACTTGTGTTGTGAGTGGAGCTCTTATGGAACTCACACCACTTCGTGTCCTTCTTTTCTGCTTGCGGTGTCAAGCTTTTTCTGTGGCTTCGGCGATTTGTCTTTGTACGCTATCCCTTAGCTCATCCTTTGTCTTCACGTGTTTGGAAGCACCTTTCCTTGCTTCATTTGATTTGGTGCATCCAAATTCCTCGCTTCTTCTGCTTGAATCAATCTGGCAGCATACCTATGCCGTACCAAGCGAGGAGATGTCAAGGAACACCATTTACTCCTGAATGTATCTGTGCAGAAAACTACGATACATTAGCACCAAATGTTTCTCTGAATATTTGATACCCAACTTTGTGCACAGGGTATGGAACAGATTCATCAGCTCATGCACATCTTGATCCCTTGTTGTCGTAGCATGGTCCATTATATGTACTTGTCCCCGTAAGCTCCTCATCAGATAGTACTGTTTCCTTGACTCGCGTCTTGAAAAGAATTTGAAGTTGTTGGTATGGCCGAGAACAAAAGAGGGTTCGTTCGGTCCTTGTTCTCGCGCAGGTTTCCACCGCCCTCCAACATGGGGGGGGGTAGCTTTGTGAGTAAAAATAATCTCTCCTTGGCCCGAAAAGTCATGAACCGAGAAATATCCTTCTAACAGATTCAACCATCTATCTATGGCATTTGCATCTATTTGACCCTCAAATATGTGAATGTAAAAATTTACTTGTACCCAGGGCGAGTCGCGCTTCCGTAGTGGCCGGATGCGTATGCTGCTTGCAGTCAAAGAAGGATTTGGGCAAAGTTATCCATCATCGCATTCCTTTTTTTTTCGAGGGCCTCCTCGAGTAATATTTTGATAGGATTTCATGCTCCCTCATCTTTCTTTTCGTCCCCCATGGGCGTTCGTCGAGGTTTTACAGGCGACCCAAAGGTTCCACCGTATCGAGCCCTAACTTCCTATACCTCAACCTCGTTGGGGACATGCAAAGAAGGATCTAGTGCACTTTCCGATACCACCGATTCGTATTTACAGAACGGCAACGAATAAACACATAACCATATAAATACAAACAGATGCAAATGAAATAACACTTCATTTTCATTAATATCAAAGAACTGAAATTTGCTTACATACAAAATGGAAATAAACTAGCTAGGGCAATGGTAGCTATCTCTGAGAAGAGATGTGGCGGCTACAGGCCTCTGAACTGAGTTACAATGAGGCTCGAGGGCCTACTTATCATTTAGAAACAATGGGAAATCCTAAACAGCCAAAACCCTAACCCTAGGAGATGAAGCGCCAAAACTATGGGCCCCGTTTGGGTAAATTGGTGTTTCAACTTCCCAGGGGCGTAACTTTGGCATACGATCTCCGTTTGACGCGTACCATACTTCGTTAGAAAGATCTATCTGAGGACTACAAATTTGGAATGAGCAACATCGGTCCATGGACCCATGTTGCTCTCTGTTTTCCCAAAAAATGTCATTTAGGGCCTCAAAACGGCTCCGAAAGTTCAAGACCCGAAAAACTGCTAAAAATAGTAAATTGTGCCGAAACTGAAAAACTAAAAGAGACAATGGTGGATTCCCAAGTGGAATAGGCGGGTGACCACCAATATCCACCTGGATCAATAACACAATCATAAAATCATACCACCATTTGACAACAATCTCTAACTCCCCTACGCAAGCATCTTACCATGCAGCATTACCACTGAATTTGGTGTGATACCGTTCAAGTACACAAATAATTTCATATTGTGGCTTGACTACTTCCAAACGAAGCCTTTTCCAATCTCTCAAAGTGATATAGATCTTACTTGCAAGTGGACAATTCACATACAAATTATATGTCAATTTGCATAGTTGATAAACCAATCAACTTACGCAATTCCAAAAACTCCTCTTAAAATTTATCACTTACATAAAATTCAATTTTTATAGTGCTTATTGAATCCTCACAGGATCATTGTGAATGTAAGTAATAAATATATAAAAACAACTACAACCCTTTAGGTCCAAGAGTGATTCTTCATTTAACAAACCGAGTTTTCTATGCCCAAACCCATTTATTTCTATCGCAGAAGGAAATGAGCAATTTGACACACGACTGTTTGGGCTTTGCAAGTGAATCGATTCAAGTCCACATGCCTAAAGATTCATAGCTTGGTGTTCCACAACTTCTACGTTTACCTGTGGCTTTCCATTCGGCGATCAGGTTCTACGTTTGATTTAAACAACTACTCACTTCACCTTTGACATTGCTTCAATGCCCATTCAACGCTGCTTCAATTAAATTGTTTTATCCGCATTCTTACTTGCCATATACATGCAATGAGCGGCGGTTAACTTTGACGCTGATGGAAACGCCCTCAACGAGCTCTAAAGCTTTGTTTTGTGGCACTTGAAATTCTCTGCGTTGGTTAGCTTCAGTGCTAACAAGATCACCTTCAATTGAGCTCTTAGCTTTGGACTTCGCTTTGACTGAAAATATCTGCATGGATCAATCCACATGGGATGTCACCGGTCTATGACGCTTGATCAATACGTCCACATTTGTTAACAAATTCCTCCCTTTTCCATTTAGCTCCTGCATTCAAAACTTATATATATACCATATTTGTGAATCAGATTCGAAATGGTGACCAACGTTACATTGGAGGGGATGGCCCTGGGCTTGACCACTCAGTTGCTCTCCAATGGAATGCGCAAGCTCCCTTTGATGAGGCACCCTTGGGAGCGTGTGATAGGCTTGGGGTTGGGGGCTCTTTTCACGAACAAGCTTATTCAATGGGAAGAAAAACTGTAGGAAGATCTCAACAAGAAGCTTGCAGAAAATTGAATTTTAAAAACAAACTGAATTTTAAATAAATAAATAAATTGATTTTCAGATTATAACCAATAAATTTCTTTTCCTTAAAGCATTGACAAGATTGCATACCAATTCATCCTTTAGCAGAATTTTCCAAAAGTCTGCAAAGTTGAAATCTCCACTTTCACGTCATCTGCATTACTGGTGGCTCTGATAGCACATTAATACAGAAGTGTCCTCAAACACATACTTTTATTGATAATGGAAAAGAAATTACATAAAAAGTTGCAGGAGTTTACAAACGTAAACTTTTACTAAATTTGCAGTTAGGAGAAAAACCTATTTATAAGCTTTATGTCCTATCAACAAGGAATTGTAGAGGATAACCCTTTACCCACATCTATGAATGGAAGAGGCACTCCCCCTCCTCTGGATCCTCGGGATCCTTCCCTTGGAGCTTGTGGTGGAAACAATGGCACTGGGATCCGCATCAATGATTTGCTTCCCTTTGTCATTCCCCTTCTCTAGTTCTGACTCGGGATCAGAACATGTATCTGATTCGAGTGCCTTTACTTCGGCCACCAATGATTGTTTCGTTCAACACTCGTTTGTGATGTGGGTGGGGTTGTTATGAAATTAACACCACTTCCCCGTGTCCTTATTTGGATTTGTGGTGTTGTTCTGAGCCGCCCCTCTTTGGCTTTCCCCCTTATTCTGCGGTTCGGGGGTGTCTTTCCCTGGCTTCGGATTCGCGGATCCAAAGTCTCGCTTCTTCTGCTTAAATTTCTACTCGATCTTGGTGGCATAGCGATATGTCATGCCAAACGAGGTAATGTCGATGAACTCCATTTCCTCCTGAATGTATCGGTGTAAAAAACTATGGTACTTGAGCACCAAATGTCGATCAGAATATTTAATTCCCAACTTTGTTCGTAGGGTATGGAACAAATTCGTCAGTTCATGCACATCTTGATCCATTTTTTTCCGCATCGTGGTCCATTGGATGCACTTGTCCTCAGGGCCCCACAGGGTAATATTGTTCCTTGATGTCGTCTCGGAACGAATTCGAAGTGGTTGCAGTCAAGAACAGAGAGGGTTCTCCCTCGTCCTTTTGCTCGCAGTAGGTTTCCCACCAGTCTTTGACATGGGGGGAGGCTTTGAGGAGTGCAAAAAGAATCTTTTCTCGGTTGGAGAAATCATGGACCGAGAAATACCCTTATAGAAAATTCAACCATCTATTGACATCGTTTGCATCAATCTTGCCTTCAAATACAAGAATGCCAAATTTTACCTGTACCTTGAAGGGAGTGGCGCCTCCAGAGTGGTTGTTGGATCCAGATGCGCCGTAGGTTGGCAGCTGTTGAAGGATATGAGCAAATTTATCCATCATCGCATTCCTTTGTTTCTCGAGGGCCTCCTCGAGAAATATTTTGATAGGATCTCCTGCTCCCTCGTCTTTCTTTTCTTCCACCATGGGAGGTTGTCAGTGTTTGCGAGGCTGGTCTTGTAAGGGTTCAACCAAATCGAGCCCTAACTCCTTATACCTTGAGCTTGTTGGGGACATGCAAAGAAAAATAGAGAAAGAGCAGACTGCTTTGATACCAATGATCTGGATTTATGCAAGAACACAATAAAATACAGAAATAGACATAAAAACAGAGATGCAGTGGAAATAATAATTCATTTCATTAATATCAAATAACTGAAATATGTTTACAGACAGAATGGAAATAAACTAGCTAGGGCGATGGTAGCTTATCTATGAGAAGATATGTGGTGGCTACATGCTTCTGAACTATGTTGCAATGAGGCTCGAAGGCCCATTTATTGTTGAGAAACAATAAAAAACCTTAAACATCCAAAAAGCTAACCCTATGCGATAAATCGCGAAAACTATGGGCCCTGTTTGGGTCAACTGGTGTTTGAACTTCTCAGGGACATAACTTTGGCATACGATCTTTGTTTGATGCACACCATACCTTCTTAGAAAGATATATCCAATGAATACAAATTTTTATGTGAGCAACATCGGTCCATGGACACATGTTGCTACCTGTTTTCCCAAAAAACATCGTTTATGGCCTCAAAACAGCTTCGGATGTTTAGGACCCAAAAAAATGCTAAAAATATTAAGTTGCACTGAAACTGAAAAACCAAAAGAATTGATGATGCTGATCCAAATGGAATAGGTGGGTGGCCACCAATATCCAACTGGATCATCAGGGCCCAAAAATGGCTCTAGAAGTTCAAGACCCGAAAACCTGCTAAAAATAGTAAGTTGTGCTAAAAGTGAAAAACTGAAAGAACCAATGGTGGAGGTCCAAATGGAATAGGTGGGTGGCCAACTATTCCATTTGGATCAGAACCACAACCACAAGATGCTGCTAGTGACAAGTGGGTGGAAGTAATGACAACTGCTACTGACAGGTGGGTGGAGGCAGTGACAAGTGGGAAGACGCTGTGAGTCGGTGCCAAAGTACATAAGTACATGCAAACATAGCCAACTTGCAGCTCAACATGACTACCACCTTATGCATAATATATATTTGGTAAAAATATTTGTGAACATTTTATGTTAAGTAAGTAATGCTAGCATTACTTCTCATTTGGAAAAATAGGATGGATATGAAACCATGTAAAACCTTTCAAACTAAGAATATAGAGAAGTGCCTCGAGAAGAGGCCAATAAGGTGAATTTTTTTCTATTGGTTAAAATAAATATCCTATCTCTCTTATAGGTTCAAGCAAAATGTTTAAAAATATATATATTCAAAACTTTAGATAAATTAATTTAATGTCTTCATGAACTCATGTAAAAGGGATCATTCGATTACTATAGTCCATGTCGTAGACGACAAGTAATAATAAGAAAATTACAACCATAGTATAAGGAATCGATTATTTGTGCTAAACATAGAACGCCAACTTATTGTTGGATGAGGACATGATGTCAAGGAGCACGTTTTTACAAAAAACACTCTCACAAAAAAACAACATTGCATGACTCCTTTTAATATGGAACATGGGCGTAATTGTTTCGTGTTGGGAACAATTCACTCACATTTTTTTCCTCCAACTAAATCGTGTTGGGAACAATTCAATCACATACATAGTTCTGCCCAAGATTGGTCCACAAACCTAGTAAGACCTAAAATTTCCACCTAAAACATAGACATAACTTATGAACCACATATTTTTTAACAAAATATTCGTTTTAAACCTACTCTTCAAATTCTTTGAAACGTCACCATTCATGTATGACAAAATGCCATAATTAAAAGGGAAAGCACAAGAATAATAAAGGTGAGTATGCGTCGATTGATATAAGAATGTGGTTTATACATTTTGATAATCCAATGAATATGCCATTTTTGCGGAAAATATGGGTGTACACATTTTAGACTCCAAAATATACTTCGAACGACTGATTGGTTTTCAAAGAGAGAATCCACATGGATGGTTTAAAAAAAAAACCAAAAAAAAAACTAAAATAGTAGGTCGATGTAATCTCCATGCCTTTATTTCCTACAATTATACTACTAGAAATTGCACCTGCAATTATCCACTT
>JAXQQM020082814.1:0-21834 GCA_034641835.2 Pinus albicaulis
GAAAACTGAAAAAATGGGGCGAATGCCATAGAAATGTGGAAAATCGGGGGCGAATGCCATGGAAACCTGGAAAATCGGGGGCGAATTTCATGTTTCCTATTTTGTGCGCCCTTTTTTTGGTGGGCTAATGTTAAATAATTAATTATTTTTAAAATATTTTTTGGGCTAACTTTATTAAACTATAAAAAATGGGTTTTATATAAAAAATTCGCCCTAATAAAATTTAAAATCCCTTAAAATTCGCCCCTAAAATTTTCCCCGTATTTAACTTTATATATATATATTTCATGTTTACACATGAAACAAATAATCATTACATTCATTAACTAATTACTTCCTATATAAACAATGGAATTTATTCTTATATATTCTTTGATTATTAATACTTGTCTTTACACTTGATATTTATCTATGCATATTATTAATAATAAGTTGTACTTCGATTATTGACATCATTAAATAATTAGAAACTTAATTTCTCTCCCTTTACTATGACCATCTCAGTTTATGTTATAATAATGCTACCAACCACCTCTAACATTTACATGACATAATGAAGTCTAAGCCAATTATGATAAGTTATATAAATTGTATCATTATGATTAAACCTTACAAGAAGGTTTGAAATTCATGAGTGAACTAAATCTTATAGAACCACTTAGGTTGTTTATAATTTTAATTTGATTGGTTTTGTCTTATAAGGAAAATCGTGTTAAAATTTTGGCAGGATTCATTGGTGAACCATGGTTAGAAGAAGTACAAGAAGGAGTGGGGAAACTAGAGGGCGCAATGTGGCGCCACCACAACAGCCAACTCTTGCCACCCCACCCAATGATGAGGAAAACATCTCAACACAAGAACAAATACCAGCAGGAGAAGTGTTAAACTTAATGAAATCATTCCAGCACATGTCTGAGGCATTAATAAACCGTTTGGAACGAGATCATGGAGGACTGGTCATACAAAATGAAGCACCCCGAAACACTACACAAAGTGATGTACGTCGAGATTTGGAAATGGTAAAATTTCCAGAGTTTTGGGGGTCCACAGATGGTCAATCTGCAGAGGCATGGTTAGAAAACATGGCTATGTGCTTTACCCTGAGAGAGTATACCTCAAACATGAAGGCCAAGATGGGTATATTCCAGCTAAAGGGAAACGCACTACTTTGGTGGAAGACCTTATTACCCCAATTGGGGATGGATATCTCAGCAGTAACTTGGGAATTGTTTGAAGAAAAGTTTAGAGAACGCTACCTATCAGAGGAATTTCTTGAGAGGCAATTAAATGAATTCAATTCATTAAAGCAGGGGAGTCGCTCTATACCGCAGTATGAGGCTTGTTTCATGGAATTACTCTGTTATTCCCCTCATTTAAACACAGAAAGACTCAAGGTGAACAAATTTGTGTATGGATTAAATGGTAACATTCGGGCTAAGGTTAGGATCTTAACACCTCGCACCTTGCACAAGGCAGTTCAACGAGCAATTATTGTAGAGGAGGAGATCATGAATAGTGGACCTAGTAAGACAAACATGCCCGCAGGATCAGGAGTAAACAATGGAAATAGTATGGAACGTAGAAATTTTCAAAGGGGTCCTGTGCTCAATCATCAAAAGTGGTCTACTGGAACACCTTATAGGCATCCAACTCAGCAGCTGCATAGGGTACCTCAGCAAGCTCGTCAACAACAACCTCATCGTCTTATGCAACAACACCAAGTCACACCACCTCAGCATCGATCCCAACAGTCTAGCTCTTTCCAACAGAGTTCCAGGACAACTCCCAGTTCAGTCAATAATAGAAGCCAAGCTCCTAAGAGGGGGTGTTGGACTTGTGGAGGTGCTCACTACGAGAGGGATTTCCCTCAAAAGACAGGTAATACCAACTCAACTCATAAAATAGCTACGGTGGGGGACCTGGGGAAGGCTCATCGCATCCATGCAGCGGTGAAAAATCGTCAGGGCGAACACCAGTCCACTGTGTTGGAAACCACAGGTAATATTGATGGTATGAGTTTTGTCATTTTAATAGATCCAGGAGCTATTGATTCTTTTGTTTCTTTAAATGCATTATCAAGGATTAAATTCAAACCAATTGCTCAACATGATTTTAGACATGTAGAAATGGCATGTGGTATGAAAAGAAATGTAGGAAAGATGGTAAGGTATTGTGAGGTGGACATGGGTGTATGTAAAACCAAGGTATCCTTGTATTCTAAGATATTAGGAGTCTATGATGTAGTTATAGGAATGGATTGGTTGGAGCGACATGAGGCACTCCTAGATTGCAAAGACAAGGTACTATATTTCACAAATGATGATGGACAAAGAAAATCATTGAGGGGAAAGAACCAAGGGGTGTCCCTAAGGTTCATCTCCTCCATGCAACTAATGAAATATAGATGAAAGGGGTGTAAAATGTTCACGGTGGTGGCTCTAAATGATAAGGGTGATTCTGAAAACTTTGATAAACATCCAATTCTTGTTGAATTCAAGGATGTATTTCCTGAAGAATTACCTGGCCTACCCCCAAAAAGGGAAATTGATTTCACCATCGACCTTAAACCAGGCACTGAGCCTATTGAAAAGGCACCTTATCGTATGTCAGATCCAAAACTAAAGGAATTGCAATTACAATTAAAGGAATTGTTGGACTTGGGGTTCATATGACCCAGCATATCTTCGTGGGGAGCTCCCGTGATTTTCGTTAAGAAGAAGGATGGGTCTTGGCGACTATGCATTGACTACCGCCAGTTGAACAAAGTGACAATAAATAATCAATATCCTTTACCTAGGATAGATGACTTGTTAAATCAAATGAAGGGGGCAACTGTGTTTTCAAAGATAGATTTGAGGTCAGGATATCATCAATTAAGAATCAAGGAAGAAGATATTCCGAAGACAACCTTTAAGACAAGATTTGGGCATTATGAATTTGTAGTTTTACCCTTTGGACTGACAAATGCCCGGGGTGTTTTCATGAGTTTGATGAATGGGATATTCCTGGATTACTTAGACAAGTTTTTACAAGTATTTATCGATGAAATTTTGATCTACTCAAAGACCCCAGAAGATCATGACGAACACTTGAGGATAGTTCTTCAATGTCATATAGAAAACCAATTGTATGGAAAACTGTCAAAGTGTTCCTTTTACTAATCAAAGATTCATTATCTTGGGCACATTATCTCTGGGGATGGTATCGCGGTAGACCCGAAAAATATAGAGGCCATCATGGAATGACCAGCACCAACCAATGTTCATGAAATACAAAGTTTCATGGGCATGGCAGGGTATTATCGTAGATTTTTCGAAGGGTTTTCGAGGGTAGCAAGCCCCATTACCGAGCTCCAAAGAAAGAACAAGAAATTCATTTGGACTGAAAAATGTGAAGAGGAATTCCAAAGGTTGAAGGTATTATTAACGACGACACCAATTTTGAAAGTGCCAGATATGGAACAAGAATTTTTGGTTTGCACTGATGCCTCCAAGAAAGGGTTGGGTTGTGTATTGATGCAAGAAGGAAGAGTAATAGCATATGCATCAAGAAAAATTAGAACCCATGAAGAGAACTACGCAACCCATGATCTAGAAATGGCAGCAATTGTTTATGCACTAAAGATTTGGAGACACTACCTTCTAGGAAGGAAGTTTGAACTTAGAACTGACTATTGTGGGCTACAACACATATTCACTGAGGACCACTTAAATTCAAGGCAAAGAAGATGGTATGAGCTAATCAGTGAATATGATTTTGATATTACTTACATTAAAAGGAATAGTAAATAGGGTGGCTAATGCTTTAAGTAGGAGGCCTCGAATATTTTCAGTGATTCCCTTAAAGACAAATTTGAGGGAGAAGTTGCTTGACTTGCAATTTGAGGACACTTGGTACAAGGAGGTTAGCAAGAGTTTGAGGGAGGACGAAATGAGAATCCCAAAATATGAAGAATACTCCCTTGATAGTGATGGACTTCTACGATTCCGAGGAAGGATATATGTGCCACCGAATGAAGATATATGCCAGTTGATCTTGAATGAAGCACATCGTGCAATATACATGGCACACCCTGGTGTTAAGAAGATGAGTGCAGACTTGAAACCACCTTTATTTTGGAAAGGAATGAAGAAGGACATTGTAAACTTTGTAGCAAGATGCTTAGAGTGTCAGCGAGTAAAAGCTGAATGTAGACATCCAATAGGGTTATTGCAACCCCATGAGATACCAGAATCCAAATGAGAAGTTATATCAATGGACTTCAATGTGGGACTACCAATGACCTCAAGATGACATGATTCCATATTTGTAGTGGTGGACACATTGACCAAGAGTGCCCATTTTATACCAATTAAGACTACATATAAGGCACTAGAGATAGCAAGAGTTTTTATTGATGAGATTGTAAGATTACATGGAGTTCCTAGGAAGATCATATCAGACAGGGGAGAAGTGTTTTTAGGAAGGTTTTGGACCAATTTCCAAGAAGCCTTGGGAACCCAATTGAACTTCAGCACTGCGTACCACCCTGAGACAGATGGTTAGACAGAGAGGACTAATCAAATCCTTGAAGACATGCTACGAATGTATTTGATGGACCAACAAAAGAAATGGGAGGATTTTTTACTTTTGGTGGAATTTTCTTACAATAACAGTTATCAAAGTTCCATCAAGATGGCACCATTTGAGTTCCTGTGTGGAAGACCGTGCAGAACACCTCTTAGTTGGGACCGACTAGAGGACCGAGTATTAATGATTTGCGGCGAATTCACTATAGGCAGTGTTCACCTCATTAATCAAACAGGAACTACTGTTAGCCACCTATAAATTTTTGACATAGAAAACAGGTGGCTAAATATGTTTCCAAGTCTTCAAGAGAAACATTTCCCTTGAAAATCTTTCATTCTTGAAGCCTTCATGTGTCTTTTGTTCCTTGAAGAAATCTTCACTACTGTTTCCATTGATGAGCCTCACTGTTTGTGAAAGAAACTGCTTTTAAAAAGGGCCTCCATTTCTCCATTTCATTCTCACAAAGCCTCCACTGTCACCACCTTTTTCCCTTTCAAAACCCTTCATTTCAAACTCTAAATATTCCCAATTTCCATTTTAGACCATATACTGCCCTTTGTGAGGTTTAAAATCCCCTCTTTACCCTTATCGGAACCTCTGAATTCCTCTGAAAAAGCCTCATTTTGGCCTAAAAACCTTCATTTTTATATAAGGCCTTAGGCCCCTTTCTCAAATTCTCTAGCCTCTAGCCCTTTTCTCAAGAGGTGGATTTATCGCGTGATCTGAGCTGTTAGCTCCCCATCGCGCAACTCAATTCCAGAGTCATAGTTTGTTAAAATGCTTATTTCAAAATATCTGATGCAATGAAGCCCCTCTCCTCCAATCCCCGATCTAATCTCGACCATCCATCCATACAGATCTGACGACTAAGATACCATCGCACTTCGCTCCTGAGCCCAACATCATCACTCTGCTGATTTAATCTGGACCGTTGAATCCATAAGAACCAACGGCCCAGATTCAATCACACTCCACTCATTAGCCTTCTGACATTAACCCGCTGATTCAATCATGACCGTTGATCTTCCCTTTGATCCGACGACCAGCACTTAATCGCATCACGCAAGTCTCAAAGTGCCATTCAAACCTCCGATTGAATCTCCATTGTCCATACTATAGATCCAACGGCTAGGATCTGTTTCTTCCAGCCATATAACCTTTCCCCTTTCAAAAACACTACAACACAATATCAAATCTTAACCTTCCATTCGCTTAATCTAACGGTCAGAGAAAATCCCAATCGTGCCATCTGCCTGTGCATCTTATCTTTTATCTCGAGAAACCCGCACCGTCTAATCAGAGTGCCCTCATCCAACGACCAATATCCCTTTTCACAAAATTTTTTATGTCCAATAGATAATGCTCCAAAATTACGCGAAAAAAGTGGTTTTGGGAGGACACGCGTCGGGTAGCGAAGCATATCGCGTTTTTTTCAAAAACCATTTACCGCCTCCGACCCCGCGCGAAACCGCTGTCGGTTTCCGCTTACCACCATCCTCCGCAATGTATTTCATGTTTAATCGCAACCGTCATTTGATCCTAATCTAACGGCCTATATTTCATCGCGGCCTCCATGGTTTGTTTTTCATTAGCCCTCCCAGTGATTCCTTCGGTTGAGCTCCACCGTTGAATGCTTTGAATCCAACGGCTCAGACTTAATATGACCCCTTTCCTTTGCTTCCATCTATTTCTCCCCAATTGATCCCATTAGGCGATCCCCGCCGTCGAATATTTCAATCCAACGGCTCAGATATAACTTCACCCCATCCCACCATTTCTTCATACATCCTCCAAAAAGCCTCATTGCATAATATCGACCGTATATTTCTGCTGGCAGATCTGATCCAATGGTCCAGAACGCACCAAACCTTTAGCAGACTATTTTTCCTCCATTCCACATGGTTTTCCTCCATTTTTCCGCCTACATCCACCATTTTCCTCACCTACACCACCATCACCCTGGCCTTTCACAACATTCCTCCCGCTCCTGCAGGATTTGTTAATAATGAATTTTTTGTCTTTTTCAGGTTATAAATGGTGAAAATCACTCTCTGTCTCACAATCATGGACAGGGAAATACAGGGCACAAAATGCCATTTTTCAAAACTGAAGATTGCAGGGAATAATCTTGAGGATGTTTTTAAATCATGTTTTGATTAAATAATCAGGGTTAAACCCTCTCATAACCTTCCTACGCCATCAAAACCTGCACATGCACCAGAAACAGTCGGCAGAAGTGGCAAAGAGTATCAGTGACAGTTTAAAGGGATTAAAGGTATATTATTGAAGATTTATGTTATAATCCAGTGATTATAGGAAGAAGATACAAATTGAAGGCCTTAAAAATTATCCAAAATGCTAATGAGGCCTAAAGCACATGAAACAAGCCATATCAGTGTTTTCACATCAACAGAATGTTATTTTCAAGAAAGGACAAGTTCCCATAGTGTTTTTTATTTTCCATCAAGTTCCTGAGAAGATCATCACCCTGACAGAAGTCCTAAGATTTACAGAGCATTAATTACAAAGTATGGAAGACCTAAATATCATATTTTCATCCTTTCTTGTCCCAAAGTACAAACAGAGTACAAACAGCTAGAAAGTACTTCAAGAGACATACCTAGAGTTAATATCAGCCTATCGAAGACCTCCTAGTCAATCCAGCGAGTATTGAAAGTCAATACAGAGATATTAAGATAGAATGGGCTGCAAAAATGCTTCTCCCTTTATTTTAATGAGCCATTTAAAGTACTATCTACCTCTGCTGCCACTCTTTCAGCTATAAGAACTCATGCAAAATACATTGAAAACGTTGGTTAACCGTGGATTGTAAGTTGTTTTCTCTGAGATAGAGTTATGTGTATCATTTGTAAAATAGGCATGGGAGATGATTTCTAGTTGATATCAAGTTGTTGGACATGATGTATATGACTGGTGTTGCTCTTTAATATGACAAGCATGTTCATTGGATCCTGATCTAAATCAGTGGTGATGTGTTCTATCTTTTATTTTTTTCCCTCTGTTATGCAATCATATTTCATTTCTCTGATAAGAATCAGTAATCTAGCTTAGGATATACTGCTGTAAAGTACCCTAACGCTTCCTTCTCTTCTTATCTTTGATTTTTTCTACTAATTGTGTAATCTAAGAACAAATTCAATACAATTTAACCAGTATAGTTGTTGGTCTTCTAATACTTACTGATGTATGAATTCAGAATTTGTTTTTAGATGTTATTGTTGGGTTTTATCTGAAATAAATGGGAAACTGGGAGATTAGAGTCAGTTATGTCTCACTAGGGTCCGATTCCAACAGTTAGCCTTTCTAAGATCCCTTAAGTTGAATGTCAAAAGCATTGAAAGTTAAAAGTCTTTCTCTGATCTTAGATTTCACTTTGTGTCCAATCTTAAATTTTTTCTATTGTCTGAAGAGTTAGCCTCATTAGGAGTTTGATCATAGATGGTTAAGGCATGCCCTATCCCTATACTTGCTCCTAAGTGGTCACCTTGGAAGGTTTCCTTGTCATTCACCTTCATTTCCTTATCGGTTCATCCCATTACTATCATCTTTAGAGATCCTCTGATTTAGATGACTAGCCCATTTGAAAGCCTTGGATATTGAATTGCAAGTAAACCCTTTTATGACCCCATTGCCCAATGGAATTGTGTTTTCTTTGATATCATCTCCCCATTGCCAAAAATCCTTCTTTGCGCACTCCTTTGCCTCATATTGAACCCTTCTTTCATGTTTCCCAACCAAACAAACAAAACAAAAACACAACAACAACCCTTGTGCCCTATAACTAGCCTAATACCTTTAATTGAACTTCAAAGATATATATTTATTTGCCTTTTGTAGAGAGATCCCTCTCTGGATCCAGGAGGGCTAGATCCTAAGATCCCAAAGTGGTTTGATGTTGTCTTGTCTTTTGGTATTTCCAAATTTGCCAAAACACAGGAACCACAACACCGGTATAGGACAGGAATCAATAAGGAGTTTGAGCCGGGGAGGTATCAGAGAAGCTGAAGGAAAGCGACCAGGGTCGCCTGTTGTAGAAGCCACAGATGCACCCAAAACACTGGTGGAAGGCGAGGAAGAAGGAAGAAAGGAGGCTGTGGGATTGAAAAGAAAGAAGAATAAGGCCATTAGGAGAAAAGAAGAGTGCCCCTACTGTGTTCTTGGAATGGAAATTTTAATAGATGAAGTTATGGAGGCCACTGAGACCATTCTTGTTGGCAGAGTCCGAGGAAGGAAGTACTCGGCGGACTACATCACCGAATGGACCACGTCGGAATGGAAAGAAGCCTCTAGGAACCCATTGGAAATCAAAATCCTTGATAGGGGCTAGTTCAACATCAAATTTGAGCATAAAGATCATTTGGATTAGGTCTTATAAAGGAACTAGTGCTTTGGGAAGAGATCGATCTTATTCAGGCGATGGAATCCGATGTTTGATGCCCAGAAAGAAAAAATGGCAGAGTCTCCTATGTGGGTAGAGCTTCCAGGCCTCCTAATTCCTTTCTGGACCGATTCCGCTTTTCGGTCCATTGGGAACACCCTTGGTCAATTCTTAGATGTTGATATGTCTTTTCTTCAAACAAGAGACCTGAGTGTAGCGGGAATCCTTATAAACCTCAATCCGAGAGAAGTTTTGGCTGATGTCATGAGTTTGAAGTACAAGGATTTTGAGTATCTGCATGCTTTGGATTATGAACACCTTCCTTTTCACTGTGACAGGTGCCATAAATATGGTCACCTTGCAAAGGACTGTCTCCCTCGGGCATCGCCACAGGAGAAGGCAGAAAAATTTTGTCAAGGAGACATTTCCAACAGCCAGAGCAGAGGAGAAAAAGGAGCAAGAGGTGGCCATGATGGATGGTGTTGAAGGCTTGGGAGCTGATAAGGAGGACCACTTGTCTCTCATTCATATTGCATCTCCTTGCAATCAATTTGAAATGGATCTTGTTCTGGAGTCCTCCCAGGTACCCCAATCCGAATTGGGGGCAGTTGGTGCAACTCAGACGGGTATGCCTTTTCTTTCTCCTTCTTCCTTATGCACATCCTTTTGTACTTCTTTATTGGATTTATCTAAGCCTGGTCCCTCCAGGCCGCTCCCCAATGAACATTTGAATATGCATGTCATCCAAGAATCCATTCATAGTATCATAACGTCTCTCTCGTCACTTCCTGTGACCTCTCCCTCTCACTCTGTTGCTGAGTCTGATCCTGTCCCATCCCTAGCCAACCCTTCTGAGGCTCCCCCTTACAATCTCAGACCTCTTGCTAACAGGTCCTGGAAAGGAATTTCCTTTGGGGGATTAGCATCTGATCCTGTCTCAATTGGACCAAGGAAGGTAAGAGGAAGGAAATTGAACCTATCCAAGGCCCAGTTAAAAGCAAAAATTGATATTGCAGATGGGAAGCAGAGGTCTCTATCCGGGGTGCTTAGAGCAGCGCAGTCACCCCCCCCCCCCCCCAAAGGTTTTCAATGATCATTTTATCTTTAAACTGTAGGGTTTTAGCTAGTCATCCTAAAAAAATATCACTAAGAGAACTGGTAAAGTCTCAAAACCTGGATGTAATGTTGATCCAAGAAATCTTGGGGCAGGGGGAGGAAGTAAAAGGAATCCTTTCAAGGATGTTTCTAGGCTGGGTGTTTCAAGCCTTGGATGCCAATGGAAGATCTGGGGGCTTGGAAATAGGGTACAAATCAGGGCCAGGAATTTTTTCCTTCTGTATTCCCTTAAGAATATCCTCCACTTCCTCTTTAATCAGCCTTTTAATCCAACTTTCTTAGCCCTCATTCCTAAAATAGATCATCCTGCTTCTTTTGATGAGTTCTGGCCCATCTCTCTATGCACCTGTATATATAAGATCATAGCTAAAGTGATTGCTTCTAGGCTGAAACCTTTCCTCTCCAAAAATATTTCGTTGGAAGAATTTCAATTCTTAGACGGAAGGCAAATCCATGAAGCTATTGGGGTAACTCAAGAAAATCTCCATAACCTTAAAAAAAGCAGGAAAAAAGGAGCTATTGTCAAAATTGATATATCAAAGGCTTATGACAAGATAATTTGGATGTACTTGAGACTTTTGTTAACACATCTAGGATTTAGGTTTGAATTCATAAGATGGATCATGGGATGCATTACATCATCTTCAATTGCAATACTGATAAATGGAGCAGCTACAGATTTCCTCAATCCTCAAAGGGGTCTCCGTTAAGGATGCCCACTCTCCCCCCTCCTCTTTTTATTAGCAGCAGAAGGTTTGAGTTTAATGATCCATGAAGCTAAGAGACAAGGGGATCTCACAGGCATTGAAGTGGCGGTTAATTTATTTGTAACTCACTTGTTGTTCGTTGATGATATTTTGATGTTCAGTAATGGTAGCCTGGAGGATTGTCGTTGCCTAAAGGAGCTTCTGGACCTCTTCCTAAAAGCAATGGGTCTCTGCTTAAATGACCAAAAATCTTCCATGACAACATCTGGTCTCCCTAGGGATGAAGTGGGCAGAATAGAAGCAATCCTATGCTTTGAAGTCAAACCTTTGCAGGACACTTTCAAGTACTTGGGATTCTTCCTAAAACCGAACTCATATCTAATCCAGGATTGGAAATGGATTATTGCAAAGATAGAGGCTCAAATGAAACACTGGAGTTACAAATGGTTTTCTAGATCAGGAAGACCGGTTTTGATAAAATCAGTGGCAATGGCCATCCCAGTTTATTGGGCTAGCCTTATATGGGTCCCAAAAAGTATTCTGGCCTCTATCAATAAAATTTGCAGCAGATTCTTGTGGGTAGGATCAAAGGTGGAACATGTGACTCCTTGGGTGGGATGGGAGAAAATAATCAGGCCAAAAGGATGGGGAGGCTGGGGCATCAAAGATATTTTCTCCTTCTCGAAATTTCTAGTAGCCAAACTGTCTTGGAGACTTATCACTAAGGATAATCTTTGGACCTTTGTTACAAAACGGAAATATATCAACCCAATGCCACTTCTATAATGGCCGAGAATGCCTCAAAAAACAGCTAAAAATTCCTTCGTTGTATGGAAGGCAACCGTAGCATCTCTTAAGGTAATAGATCAGGGCTTGGCTTGGCATGTGGGGGATGGGGCCCGGATCAGACTGGGCCGAGACCCTTGGGTGGGCTATTCTGAGAGATACGTGCTAACAAGAGAACTAATTGAGAATTTGAACAATAAAGGTTTGTTTACTCTTAACCAAATAGCATATCAAGAAAGCTCATCTATTTGGAGACAAGAATGGTTGAAAGGAGATGTTCTACAGCTAGAGGAAAGATGGCTGGGGGAGTGGGAGAAATTTAGCTCATGCCTTCAGAATTCAAACATAAGGATCCAGGACAAAAGAGTCGAGCTTAGATGGGTTCACTCCCCATCTGGGATTTACTCCCCCAAGTTTGATTATAATTGGCTTATGTCCCAAAAAGGATGGGGGGAGCCAGAATGGTGGTTCAAATCATTATGGGAGCTGAAAGGGCCGGCAAAGTTGAGATTGTTCTTCTGGTGCATTCTCCAGAAAAAATTACCTACCTAGGACTTCTTGCAACGTAGGGGAAAGATAGGTCCTGGTTGGTGATCCCTCTGTAGATATAGTTTGGAATTGGTGCAACATGTTTTCCTTACCTTCCCCTTCAACATCAGTCTCTGGGATGAATCACTGAGGCTTCTTAAAATACCCCAGCTTTGGGAAGGTCAAGAGCTGATGGAAGCTTGGAAAAGGTGGTGGGAGGAAGCCCCAAATGACAGGGTGCGCACTATTCCCTTGTTGATCGCATGGGGAACTTTGATTGCTAGGAACCATGTTATCTTTAAGGATTCACATTTTCTGATATGCAAGCTGGTGGCGGAAGGTGTATCTATTTATGATCATATTCATATTCCCTCCTTACCTTAGCAACCTCGTGTGATTCAACGGGAAGTCATCAGGGGGGATATACCTTGGGCTTACTTTGATGGGGCCTCGGATCCGCAAAATAGATGCGGAACGGGGCTGGTTATTCATCTCCCATCCAGAAAAAAATTTAGAGCCTCAATTGGTCTGGGACAGGGGACCAATAATTTCGCAGAAATAAAAGCTTTACACTATCTCCTATGCTGGCTCTCCTTCATGAGATTGAGAGAGGTTCAGGTCTTCAAGGACTCTTTGAATATTGTCAAGTGGTTCAATGGGACTCAACGATGCCAAAATTATACTTTTCTTCCTTTTCTTAATGATACATCCCTTCAAAAAAGTTTTTTTAATGAGATATCTATTTGCCACATTTACAGGGAACGGAACCATGATGCAGACTACCTTTATAAAGAAGGCGCTGAGCAGGATATGGGGCTTTGGATAGTTGTTGAGTTGGGTGATGGGTTGGTTTGAGCTATCGAACAGCTTGTCTTTGTTTAAGGATCTATTTTCTACTGCTGTTGTCTTTTTGTTTTAAATATGTTGAACAGACATTATGTAAATTTTTTGGAATGAAACACTAAAAATTATTTTTCAACCCTGGGTTTTTTTCCTCTCAGAGGAGGCTCGGGGTTTCGATTTCTTTTTATGCAATGATACACTCAGAAAACCGGAACAATGTCTACTACCTGGTTTCGTTTTTTGTATTTTTAAAGCTTCAAACAGTCTTTGTCATTCTCCCCTCTATTTCGGGTGTTTTTCCTCTATGGAAGCCCGGGAGGTGGAGGAAAGACAAGGAGGACTCTCAGTTTTCTTAACTAGGCCGTTAGGTGAATATGCTCTTTCTATTTACCTCAGTTGTAACTCCGTCTCTCTCTTAGTAAGGGGGAAACACAGTTTTTGGAATGTGTTATGCATATGCTATGTAACTCTCTATATTAATAGATGGTTCAATTTTTTTCTATGGAAAAAACAGAAACTGCTTCAGCTTTCTATTAATTTTCAATAAAAAAATTCCAATTACTTTTTTTAGTAGGAATGAGTATGATTTCATGTTAATTTTGTCCCTCGTCAGAGCAAATACCCAGGAGACTTACTTTTTTTCATCTAATTAGCTAACTTACTTTCTTGTTGTACGGTAATTTCTAATACATATGAGGGACTACATGGAGTTTAAAAATTCACTACATGTTTGCATGTATAGCATATTAGTACTTTACTCTTATGAAGATTGGTTGAGTTATGGGAGGAATCCTTCTTCTTTTTGGATTGCAGCATTGGGTTCCCTTTGATTGAGGTGTTTAGCATGAATTTTTTCTTGAAGACCGAAAATATATTAACATAAAGCATTTGTTTCATCCATTTGGTGTGCTAATCTTCCCTTCAATTCTTAGATTTCCTCCATGAGGTTTACCGTCGTTGACATCTTCTCATGTTGCTTCATTTTCATGACCGTCATTTCCAAGCAGGTAAGGTTGGCATAGATCACATTAACAAGATAGCTCTAATTTCATCATCTAGAATTATTTTAACAGAGGCAAGCTAAGTTGTAATAATATTTAATTAATTCAAGTGCTCGACAACTGAAGCACCCTCTTTCATATTGAGAATATAAATATTATTTATAAAGAACACTTTGTTTTATGTTGTGTTCTTTCCTATAGATCATGGAGCTTCTTCCATAATCTTTCCGTCGTCTTTTCTCTGGCCACATTGAAATACACATTCTTTGCTAGATATTGGTGTTGGGCCAAGAAGAAGGTACGTTTCACCCCCATCTTTACCAAAATTTTTCATTTACTTTCATATATTTTCCCTTCATCGTAGCAATAAAGTAAAGGAAAATAATGCAAAAATAAGGTAGAGTGAATTAGGGGGATAAAGATGGAGAATCAGAGCGATCAGAGCGATAGGGTTTCCAAGACAAGGGTTTTGGGTAAGGTATCGGCGGCTCCCCTAGCTCTAGTGTTAATATGGGGAAGGATTCAGGCCACGATGGGGTTGAATCACACGAATGGAGGGCCTAAGAAAATTGGGCAAGCAGAGGATAACACTGGAGAGAGGAAGCCAATTTTATTAGTGCGGCAAAACCAGTGTTTTAAAAATCAGACTCGGGTTCTGATTCGATCGAGGGTTAGCTTTGACTTTGACTCTAACTCGGTGTCGACTTGGCCGGTTCAGTTTCAATGACTCATTTTTTGTAAAAAATACATTAAATATTATTTTTTTTTGTAAAAAAACATAATTTTAAAGATTTTTATTCATGTTTCCAAACACAAAGCATTACAATATAGACAAAAGACAACATATGATCAAAGTAGGCTCATGAATATATCCATTATATAAAAATTTCACCCAGTGCACTGTCCAATACATGATGATGAGATAGAGATCAAAACAAAAAACATAAACAAGGAGGTTCTAACTTCTAAACTTCTAAATGGCCTCCACAACAAAACATGAATAATCACTACTGCTAGAAATCTGACAAGCCAATGTCCTCTTCCTAAAACTCTAAACTAGAGGGGGAAACTACTCGCTCCTCCTCTGAATCAAAATCCTCAACTGGATCTATAGCCTTGCCCTTACCACCCTGAGATAGACGAGTTATGCGCCTCCGTCGTGGCTGACTAGAGGAATTGTCTGTGCCTGCAACTGGAGGGCTTGGGACTGGGTATGCTACTAGTGGATTTTCATTGAGCATAGCCTCTACCTATGTATCGAATTCAATCCCCACACCAATATCCTCATCAAATTCAAACTCTGGTGGACAAGTCTCCACTACCCAATCTGATGTTGGATCAATATCCTCCAACACAATGGGATCTGAATCAGGCTTTTGTTCAGTAATTGGTTGCATCTTAGTCGGAGGTTGTACTGGACATACACTAGATCATTTAACCGTTTTTGCTCCAAACGGTTTCTCTTATTTGTGTGAATCCTCTCAAAGATAGATCAATTGTGCTCACACCCAGAAGCATTGCAAGTTTGACTCAAAATGCGGATTGCAAACCTTTGCAATTCAGGACAATGGCTACCAAATGCCTCCCACCATTGTGCTGCAAAAAATGAGTTTCAGTTAGCTCAAAAATTTATATCCAACTTTGAAATTTAAATTATAAACAAATATACAAAATAATAAAAATTAAAATATGAATTTGAAAATTGAAATTCTTTGTTTACCTGACTCATCTGATTCCCTTGCAATCCTTGCAAGGTTCTTGCTAAAGGTACCTGTGGCTTGGCTGAACACATTGATCTAATTGTGTATCTTAAACTGCTCACTCTCTGTGGGGATCATGTGATCAATGCAATCAATCAATCCATCTCTAACCTCCCAATTCAAAGCTCTTTCTTCCTGAGCTTCATATTGATACCTTGGGTTCAGAAAATACCCAGCTGCATGTATAGGGAAATGGAGTTGATTGTTCCATCTCTGATCAATGATTTCCCAAATGGGCCCATACTTACTTGCTCTGTCCTTGTACGTTGCCCTTATTTGCTCCTTTTCTTGATCCATAGCCTCATAAATGAAGCCTATAGCCAATCTTTCCCCATCCACGAAGCACAACACCTTAACCAGTGGCTCAGCAAGTTCCACAATCTCTGCTGCCTTTTTCCAAAATATTTCTTCATTGACTTTCCTTTTCACATCTTTGCCATCCTGTTTGCGAGCCCACTGAAATTCATTCCATTCATCACTAGAAAACAACTTTTGCAAGTTTCTATTTTGGGTAAGCATAGATTGCAATGTCAAAAAATGTGTTGCAAATCTAGTGATGGCAGGCCTAATAATTTCCTCACCCCCTGTGTTTTTCCTCATCAAATTTAGAATCCATGAGTGATTGTAAATATATTTTGTGATGCATTGGGAATGCTCTATAGTGTTATTGATCCAGTCTATTTTTCCAATATCCTCAAGCATGAGGTCTATGCAATGTGCAGCACATGGGGTCCAAAAGATGGTTGGGTGTTTTTCCTCTAATAATTTACCAGCAAGAACATAGTTAGAGGCATTATCTATGATGATTTGAACAAAAGTTTCCACCGCCACCTCTTCAAAAACCTCATCCAAAAGATGAAACAACAAATGTGCATCTTTCACCCTATCAGATGCACCAACTGATTTTAGAAACATGGTTCCCCGTGGGCAAAAGACAAGAAATTTTATGATGGTATGGTTCCTCTGATCAGTCCATTCATCTGACATGATGGTACATCCTGTATGTTCCCATGATTTTTTAAACTCTTTCAAATAATCATCAATGGAAATAATCTCTTTTTGAAAAATAGATCCTCTTAACTCATGCATAGTAGGGCCTTTGAAGCCCTTTCCAACATCATATATGGCATCAAAAATAGGTTCATAATATGGTGAACGAGTAGCATTGAAGGGAATATCAGCATCATACCACCATCTAGAAATGTAATCACAAGCAACATCTCTCAATTATTTTTTCCAATGAGCATCTAAAATGGGCTGCACTTGACCTCTACTTGGAGGACTAGGACCATGTGCACTATCAGAGGGAGAAGAGGGCATGAAAAAAATTTTTATAGTACCCTTATTTCTCATTGCACCCTTACCCTTTTCAGAAATAGACTCCATAGAGGGAGGAACATAGTGAAAGGGTTTTGATGAATCAATGCAAGGGATAGATGAAGAACCCTCATAATCAAAACTTGGGTTGGCAACCATCATCTGTTGTAGATTTCTCTTCCTCCCAATTTCAGCCTATATTTTTTTTTGCCTAATTTTGTCTTCCTCAAACTTCTGAAATTTCTCTTTCAACTCCTTCCTAATTTCCCCAATGTTTTGTGCTTCACATGGAGTAATTTGGCTTCTAAGACCAGCCAAATGTAGTTTCAGTCTATGAATGCCCCCTCCACCCCCCTTATTTTTTCTCTTACAAAATTTGCAATACATTCGGTCATCAACCATTTCAGCATATGCCCAAGCAACATCTTTCACTCTAGGGGCCATTTTGGACTGATTTTTTGACTTGGAAAGAAAAGGTTTAAATCTGAAAATGAAAACGAAAAAAGACTATTCATTCTATATTCATTTCTTTCACCAAAACCTATGTTTACCATTTTCAGATTTGCAAAATAAATAAAACAAGCAAAGGAAGATTTTAGAAGAGAAAAAATAAATACCTCTAGCCTCTAGCCTCCTCAATGCAACTCCAACAAACCAACTTATCAATGCTGCTCCAAAGCTTGCCTAAAAGACTCCTCAAAGCTGCTCCAAAACCAACTCCACAACTTTTCACAAAATACTCACAAATGCTCAAGAAAATTCAATGAGATAGATGTGAGGTATTGAGGGGGTTGGGTAGGTTAAATAGGATGGGGAGAGGTTAGATAAGCTAAAACAAACCTAACAGCAAAATTAAAACCAACTTCAAGTCCGTTTTTTCCATTTTTTGGGGCCCGCAGCTGGCTAGGAGCTATCCGGCCGAGCTGGCCAGTTTGTGACCGAACCAATCGAGTCGATGTATGGCTTGATCAGCTCGGTCACAAACTGGTCACCAGACCGGTTTAACCACTGAGTCAGACTGGCCATCCCTTTGGCTCGGTTCGACTCGGCCGGTTCCGGGCTTGGACAACCAATTTTGAAAACTATGGTACGACCATCGGTTTGAGGATGATAAGTTGTACTGAGTTGGAGTTGCATGCCCTAGAGCTTGAAAATTTCCTGCCAAAATTTGTTGGTGAAGGTGGGCTCACAGTCAGAGACAATAGAAGTCGGCATGCCATGTAGTTTGAATATTTGGTCCATGAAGAAGTGCACCACCAATGTTGGGGTAAAAGGGTTGGGTAGAGCACAAAAATGGGCATATTTGGAAAGCCTATCAACAACCACCATGATAACAGATTTGTTTTCGGACATTGGGAGGCCAGTAATGAAATCCATGGAGATGTCTGTCCATACTCAGGCAGGAAGGGGTAAAGGTTGTAAGGTTCCTGGTTGCTTGATTGTTTCCCCTTTATTACGCTGGCATACATCACATTCAGAGACAAAAGTAAGAATGTCAGTTTTCATGCCAGTCCAAAAGGAGCGGCGGGCACGCACATAAGTCTTCTGAAATACTGAATGTCCGGCCGTTGGAGCAAAGTGCAATTCGGTCAAGATGCAGGGTTTGAGATCTAAGGTTGGGGAGAGTATTATTTGACCCTTGTAACGAAGAACCTCATCCTGCCAAGAGTAGTTAGTGGAGGCATTGGGATCGTCTCTCAAGGTATTAATGAGTTGGGACAGGGTGGGGTGGTCAAACCATTCCCAATGAGCATCTTCAATCCAATCTGATCGTGGTAGAGAGAGAGATAAAAGGGTCCCTTCATCCTCAAATTGTCGTGATAAGGCATCAGCTACGACATTGTCACGTCCCTTTTGGTAGATGATTTCATAATCATATCCCAACATTTTTTCCAACCATTTATTTTTTTATGGTGATGATAGACGTTGCTCTAGAAAATATTTTAAACTATGATAGTCAGTATGGATTTGGAATCGTCTCCCCAATAAGTATGGGGGCCAAGTGTCGACTACATGTAATATGGCCATCATTTCTTTCTCATATGTGGATTGTCCCACATGTGTGCCACTGAGTTGTTGACTAGTGAAGGCCAATGGTCTACCTTCCTGCATTAATACTGCACCAATGCCCCGTACCGGAAGCATCACATTCAATCACAAAAGATTTGGTGAAATCAGGGAGAGCCAAAACTGGAGTGGAGCTCATGGCTTGTTTGAGAGCCATGAAATCCTGTTGCGCGGTGTCCGTCCATAAGAATGAATTTTTCTTCAGAAGATTAGTTAGGGGACATGCAATACATCCATAGTTGTTGACGAATTTGCGATAATAACCTGTGAGACCCAAGAATCCCCTCAAATTCTTCAAGGTTTCGAGTTGGGGCCAATCTTGCATTGCCTGAATCTTCTTCAGATCAACCCTTACACCATCGCGTCTAACAATGTGTCCCAAATACTCAACTTCTTCCATTCCAAAGGAGCACTTAGAGAGCTTGACAAACAATTTATGGTATTGGAGCAATTGTAGTATGTGGTCAACATGCTGAAGGTGCTTATCCCAAGTGAGACTGTAGATGAGAATATCATCGAAAAATACCAGGACAATTTTTCTAAGATAAGGTTTCATAAGATGGTTCATGAGGCTCTGAAAAGTGGAGGGAGCATTACATAGACCAAATGGCATGACCATGAATTCATAGTGGCCTTCATGAGTTCGGAAAGTTGTTTTGGGGATGTCAACTTCCTTCATGCTTATTTGATGATAGCCAGAGCGAAGGTCAAGCTTGGTAAAGAATTTAGCACCATGGAGTTCATCAAGCAAATCAACCACCACGGGAATAGAGAATTTGTCCTTGATAGTGAGCTTGTCAAGGGCCCTAAAGTCAGGGTACATGTGTCAGTCTCCATCCTTCTTTAAAACCATGACTATAGGAGATTAATAAGGACTTGTGTTGGGACGAATAACCCCTGCTTCTAGAAGCTCCTTGATGATTTTTTCAATTTCATTCTTTTGGGCAAAAGGATAGCGATATGGATGAACATTTGGTGGTTGAGCTCCTGGGATCAAAGGGTTTCGATGATCATGCTCGCCCCGAGGAGGAAGTTCATGTGGTTTGTCAAAAACCCGCTAATGGCGATCTAAGACCTGTTGCATATCTGGATGAATTTGGGGATGGGTGGAGTCAATTTCTTGGATGGCATTAAATTGGGCGACAACCCCATGATTACCCTTTTTTAAAAGCTTCTCCACTCTATGCTAGCTGATGATAGTAGGAGCACCTGCCTAGAGTCCCCTCAGTGTATGAGTGTGGTCTTCCTTCTTAAAGCTCATATATAACTCTTGGAAATCCATTGTGATAGGGCCGAGTGTGCGAAGCCATTCTGCACCTAGGACAATTTCGCAACCACCCATTTCATTGGCAAACATATGAGCTTAAAGATGATAATCGCCCATTTGAAGCTTAATGTTTTCACAGTGGCCCTCATATTTCATGGTCCCCCCATCAGCGATTAGTACCTGGAAATTAGAGATGGCCCTTATAAAACAATGGGATGCTTCCGCTATCTGCTTATGGACAAGGTTATGAGTACTTCCGCTATCAATCAACACCACTACTGGCCGATGTTTAATGAAGCCATGGATTTTAAGAGTTTGGGGTGAAGAAATTCCAGCCAAGGCATGTAGTGATATAACTGGCTCATCTAGCGAAGCTGCAAGATCCTGGTCTAGTTATATTTGTGTGTCACCCGCTTGTTCCTCATCCGTGTCAGAGTTGGGGGCTTCCTCTGGTGTACTATTGTCAGTGGCATCAATTTGGAAGAATTTTGGTTCCTTGCATTTATGCCCTGGGGTGTACTTATCATCACAGTAGTAGTAGAGTCCTTGTTTCCTTCATTTGGCCATTTATGCCGGAGACACCGGCTGAACCTTGAGTGTTTGGGTGGGGCCCATGGCCTCGGTAGGACATGGCTTTGCGACAAAAGTTGGGCGATTAGACTGAGCGTGTAAGGAAACTTCCACCTCTAAGGCTTTTTGACATGTGTCCAACCAAGTAGTGGGGCGATGCATCCAAACATGGGCTTGGATTGCTTCCTTCGGGCCACTAACAAAACACTCCAAATAAAAGGCATCTGAGTAGCCTTTAGTTCTGATGGCCAAGCTTTCAAATGTAGCAATGTAGTCCTTGATGGTACCCATTTGCCAGAGCTTAGTGAGTCGTCCCAGGAAATGAGAATCCCCATCAAAACACTCACAAAGGGCTTTTGAAAAGATGTTCCAAGTGAGTGGATTTGGGTAACATTTCTGATGCCATTGCCACCATTAACATCTTTCTTGGTCCAAGTAAATTGTTCCCACTTTTATTTGTGTCGTCATCATGGATATTATTAAGGAGGAAGTATTGGGCCATTTGAGTCAACCATATGGCCAAGTTTGAGCCATAAAATTTGTACATGTCTAGTTTGGGCACTTGTTGACCCGAAAAAGTGGGACCCTCCATGGAAGTGAAGGTGATGGTTGGATTCACCTTCTTCATATGCTTCGTCGTGTGTCTCTTCCTTGCTACGTGATTTCCATAGAGATAGATAGTTTAGTGTCTCCGTCATGGATATTATTAACGATGACTTGGAGCCATTTGAGCAACCATCTACAGTTGGGTTACATTTATCAATTTTGTACATGTCTCGCTTGGGCACCGTTGACCCGAAATTAAAGACCTCCATGGAAGTGAAGGTGATGAGTAGGATTCACCTTCTTCGTATGCTTCTAGTGTATGTCTTCCTTGCTACGTGATGTCCATAGAGATAGAACG
>JAXQQM020074465.1:0-11791 GCA_034641835.2 Pinus albicaulis
GTGGGAGCCTTTTGAGGAGGTAAATCCCCTCTGCGGACAGAGGCGATCCCTACTAGCCCAGCAGGGGTCTAGCAACAATCAAACAATGTTATGACGCAAGTTCCTAGTTACGAATGAAAAGAATAGGGATAGAAGCCTACCTGGATTCCAACGCTATGATCTGAAGAAGAAGCGTCCCCGTTCCTCAGCCTCGGCAGATCACAATCCCTCCACTATCTCCATGGATGAACACCTGCACATGGAAGAAACGAACAGATACAAGCATAAAATCCGGCATACGTAACTAAACATCAGTCAGAAAGGATGTTACTCACATTAACATGATGGAAAACAGAGTGGAACCATAATCGTAATCATCTATTAAATAATAAATGAAGAGAGATTACAACCAAGTTCTGACGTCGTGGTCTCCTTCGGATGGGTCTCCAGTAGTCCACGTCTCGCAAAGCTCTCCAAGGAAAGGGAAAACCTCTCCGGAGTCTCTCGACGATGGTCTCCTTACTTGAGTCGGCCTTAAGGGAAAGAGAGGGTTCTTTACAACACAAAGGGTCTTGGGAATATGGAGATTCAAAGCTTAGGCACTTCAAGACTAGCTTGCCACAGGATTGAGCAGGCTTTTATAGATGGGGAAGGAGGGAGTTGGGATCCCTATTATTATGGGATTGGCCCTATCAACAAGGAAGGTTCCATGGGAGGTGGCAAAACCACTTCCCTTCCATAGAACTCCTGCAGCCAAACCTCCCAACTCAAGATAGGCAATGGTTTCTGAGTTTGTTGGAACTCAACTTCCGCCATCTTTATTTAAAAAACAGTCCTTAAATTGGGTGGCGCGACTACTACTCTGTGACAGAGCGCCAGTTGGCGCGACCTCTTTGCAGGATTTTCCCCATTGGCGCGAGTACTGAACTGTCTGCCCGCGCCAATGCAAAAAGGGATGTTTTTCATGATTTTTGCAAGGAGATGTCTCAAGGGCAAATGAAGCTCATGCTTAGAGGAATGCATTGATGATGTTTTCAAGGCATGACAATGTTCACAAGTCACAAAATGGGTCCTCCATTGTGCGGGACGGGGAATGGTAGGGACGGTGACAAATTACTGTGTAACAGATGCCCCCTAAAGTATGAGGCCCGAGAGAGAGAGGGGTGAAATGCTTTACGAGAACATGTTCAACTGAAGGCCCGCCGTCGGAAAACCTGCGCAGAAAGATACAACTGATATCTCAAGTACATGATGTATATGTCGTATGGACGCAGCCATCCGAAACAGAGTATGCTATAATCCGGATCCAGGGTATAGGCGCAGCCATCCGACTAAGATAGACTCAGGTATGGTCGCAACCATCCAATCCGTGAGTCATGTACATAATGATAATAATCCACAATCGCAGCCTGGATTACAACAGACACAATCCAGGGTCTTGCGCTCCATCTCGACCCAACAAAGTACAAGTTCAAGCATGTGAATATGTGAGCTGAAGTCGAACATGCAAGAACATCGTCGGATTACCAGCCAATGATGAAAGTTGTTAACCGACGCGAGAGAAACCACCAATAATGACAATGGTCCTCAAGGTACTACAGGTACAATCTATGGCGTGCGAATAAATGAGTTGACGTCGAACACCCGCAGAATCACTCGATCGGAGGCCAATGATGTAAACCTCACGTCGAATGCGACGAACCTGCCATTGAGGCATACAGGCTCCAAGGTACCATAAGGAGTCTCTAGACCAACTTCCTGGATAATGAGTTGAAGTCGACAGGAAGTGACCTTGATCGAAGGTGGGCCATAATGTTTCCCACATCATCGACACGAGACAGAAGAACATGATGTTTTTGTTGTGAATCAAGATCGTATGAGAAATAGAGGAAGGTTGATATTTTCATAGGCAAACTTCTCTTGAACATATAAACGGCACGACGGTGGACTAGGAAGTATTTGACATCAACGAATCAGAGGTCAAGGTGATGAGGCAGTGAACAGATGAGAGGTCAAAAGAGATTACCCAAACCCACGGAGGCAAAGTGAAGCAACGAGATGAGATGTCCCCAACCCGACACGAATGCAGACAAGTGCCATGTTCAAGAGCGACATACTGCCGACGACAACGACGATGGTTCCATTTTTCCCCCACCATTTCTGGCGAGTACCCCAATTATTTTTGATAAAAAGCTTGAAGGGGATAGCATATGCTTGTGATATAAGTCCGCCCTTCGGGCGAATCCATCCTAGTGCATTTAACGAGTCCTAGGAAGGAGAAACTCGAAGAACGTCATTTCGACGAAATCCAATGTCATCAGGGTTTAACGAGTCTGACAAAGGAAGAACTCGGCGTCTTTTCATGTTTAGAGAGTTTGAAAAGACAGCTGAAAAGAAAACTCCACGGGTCCCTTTTCGTAAATAGTTTCCCAGATCCGAAAAGGTAGAAAACAATATCCGGGAAAACCTCCTAGTCGCGATAGGCTAGGGTATTCCTTTTTCGTAATCAATCCATCCCAGCCCGAAAAAGGGTTAAACTTATACTGGGTGAATGTCGATTCGTGTCCATTTTAACGAGATCGAAACGACAAGGGCCTCGGAAATATTTTCATGTTTAGAGAGTCAGAAAAGAGCTGAAAGATGACTCCTCCTGGAGGAACGAGTGGTATAAAGGGTAGCAACTGGTTCCGGTAATGGTGGAACTTCTCAAAACATGATAAAAGTCAAGAGGCTGGCTAACAAGACCACTCATCGCAGCGGTTCCTCAGGAATAGGTAAAACAACCAAGTGAAGGCATATGATCGGCCAAGCAGATAATGACGATGGAGTGAGAAAACCAAGGCTCATCTGGAAAAAACAGGCTGATAAAATGGCAATCACAAGAGGTAAAATGGGGAAGGTTTCATTTTTACACAAGCTTGAAATCAGGAAACTCTGCTTGAAGTTGGTTTCATTTTTACACAAGCTTGAAACGGAAACAAACTATGCTTGAAAAAGTAAGCATGCCCCCAGCATGGTGACTCAATTCGAGGTACATGCCCCCCAAGCTTCAGTCCATATGAAAAGCAGATGGAGTGAAGGTTCAAATTACGAGATCGGAGAAAGACTCGACTGGGATTTTACGAGAACTTAACAAAGACTCGAATTGAACAGGAACATGTTTCATTATTTTAACGAGGTTGACACATTAAAAGAACTATCCTCAAGACACCTTGTTTCATGGTTTAAGGAGCTTGGCACAAGACAAGGAACTATGCTCCGACAACCTTGTTTCATTTTTTAAGGAGCTTGACACAAGACAAGGAACTCTGCTCCGACAACCTTGTTTCATTTTTTAAGGAGCTTGACACAAGACAACGAACTCTGCTCCGACAACCTTGTTTCATTTTTTAAGGAGCTTGACACAGGAAAAGAACCATGCTCCGAGAACCTGGTTTAATTTTTTAAGGAGCTTGAAACAGGGAAGAAACCATGCTCTAACCGACTTACATCAAAATGAACAAGAAGGCGGTGCTTCCAAGAGTGCCACTCTCGATGGAAGGAAAACATCCTGGAAGTCAGGACCCAATGCCCCCAGCACATTATGCACCACGGCATCATCACTGAGCACAGGAACGGGGTAAGTAGCCACATAGTTGACCTGCGGTGAGGCAGATAAAACAGGTGGGTAGAAACCAGGAGGGGGTGATGGCGGGCCAGATGCCACATTAGGACCAAAGAACGAAAGTTGATCAATGGTCACGATCCGTCCTTCATGTGGAAAGCACATCACGCGAAAGAGGGAGGAGACAAGCGCTCCCATGGCATAGGTGTAATCGCACCCCAAAAGTAGATTGAAATCCAAGGGGCCTGGAACAACCATCACGTCCATATGGACGGTTTTACCTCCCAAAGTAACAGGTAACCTTGGAAGGATCCCCAATGGTTGACTCGTTCTTCTATTGAATGTCAACAGATTCTGCGTAACGGGCGCAAGCGGCGGCGAACCGAAAGCTTGCCAGGTAGTTGAGGATAGAATACTAACAGACGCACCTTCATATATAATGGTGCTGGGTACGACCAGACCAAAAGCCTGTACTATGATCTCGAAAGGCACATAAGACGAAAGGCGGTATCCTGCAAATCGATTCCAATCAAAGGAAGCAACCAGACTACTCGGAGGGGCTACCATCGAACCGAGAAGGTCTTCCCCTAATTTTACGGAAGTAGAAGCCTCCTCCATGAACTCCATTTCGAAGGCGGGAGGAATATCCTCCATAGCCTCCATCTTGGGAGGAGGAGGAGCAGTTTCTTGAAGTACAGGGACGGGAGAATCTTTCTCCAAGTCTGAAGAATCTGAAGAAATCAGAAGGACATGGGGGGTGTGAGATCCACTCTCGACAGAAAAGACCTGGTGCACCGCGGACGGGGCTAGTTCGACCGATCCTACAACCAATGGTTGGTCAGGGACGGATTCGTGAATTTGAATTCATGGGGGAGTGGGGTCGACCAAGGATGATTCTTGACCAATCGGAGGATCAGCTGGCAGAGGACTCAAAGAAAGCCGATTATAACCAGGTGGAAGGCATGGTGTAGAATCGGTTGGGTTGTCCAAAACTAATTTGGCTTGATCCATATAAGGACAAAGGTGAATGGCATGGTGCCCTTCACACAACTTACAGGGATTGGTGATCTTACCCTGCTTCTTAGTAGCCTTATCAGCACCAGCTGAAGACGTGCCCCCAACCTGGCTCCCGGAAGTCAAAGGCAACGGCGGATGGCCATCGGACCATGCTTCGAGCACCTTGGGGATGCCAGGGCAGTCTCGAAGAAGATGGTCTCCCGTGCACAACAGGCAAGGGAACTTGACTTTCCGTGGAGGGTTGGAAGGTTTATCAAGAGGAGATATCTCAGAGACAGTAGCCGTACATTTAGCCTCTTGCTTATCAGACTTCTTCTTCTTTGTCTTCTTCTTCTTCTTCTTAGCCACCTGGTTACTTGAATCCAGACTTTCACCAAGCGAAGTAGAAGAGGAGGACGCAGAAACAGGCGAAGAAGGGGAGAGGTCCACCTTGGAATCAACATGATGTTGTTCAGGTGGAGAAACTGATTGAACAGTATGGGAGACATTCGGGACAACAGAGGTTGAGAACAACCAAACAGGCAACCCAACAGTTAACCCAGGAAAGGACAACGTCGCCATGTAAGGAGCACCAACATTTCCAAAAGGAGGAAAATGACCAGGATTCCCTTCTGAGGGGATTCCTTGGTTGGTGAACTCTGAAAAAGTTGCCATCAAACTCAAAACCACACACGGGCTGAAAACGAGTTAAGGGCACACGATCAAACGATCAACAAGCAATATCTAAGCAGGCGTGTAATCGTGGGTGATTAATTTTACCACATTGGAAAGTAAGAAGTTCTACCGTTTCATGTTTCAAGAGTCGAGAAACGATAAAAAGATGACTCTATCTCTTTCAGAGTTGACACAAGCGTGAAAGGACAAGCACTTGACGGTCTTTTCAAGTTTAGGGAGTCAGAAAAGACCAAATGACTGCTCAGGAAAAACTAGGCACAAAGGGTGTACCAAATATCCGTTAACTGCAATATACACCTTGGTTTCAATAATGAAACAGAAATCGACCAAGGACTTTCCGTACGTGCAGGTAGTCTCCCCGAATGCTGTGTTCGGTGTATCACGGGTATAGGGCGGCAGACTTGGCTTCCTGTGGATAAAGGATTGAAAACCTAGAGGGGTCTCCCTTTATATACATGATGGTACGGGGAGCACAAGTCCGTACTAGCGCTGTCTAAAGCCAAAAGGCGAGCGATAGCTGCTAGGTTTAACGACGCCGGAACACGTCTCTAGCCTAGACCTTCTAAAAATGTTTCGTTAAGTTCCAATGCTGCCTTAGGTTAATTGAATAAATTTTACAGTTGATCTTCAATTAAGTTTCAATTTTCAGGCCCTATCGTATGTCATATGACAATCTCCTATATGCAGCTATATGAGAAAAGAAAACTTTCAATTCGATGAATGCTATCTAATTAAGGGAAGAGCTTCAAACAATGATGCAACAAACAACAAAACTGAAAACGAAATCCTTCCAAACTAGATGACTTTCACTATCCAAAAGTAATCCCAAACATTCAACGAAGAAAATTATGCAATTTAATCTATGAAAAATTCTTTTTCCGAAAACTATGCAATTGTAATCTATGCACAATTTCCTTTTTCTTTTCAAATAATAAGAATGCACTCAATGCATTTTTCGATGAAATGAGAATCTACTTAATGCATGCTTTCAATGAAAGAGAATGCACACAAAGCGATTTTTAGTTTTCAATCACTAAACAATGTGATCTAAGTCCAATGATGAATCTCAAAAACACTTTTCGATGCAATGTGATCTAATGCATTTAAACGAAAAGCAAACTATGAGACGAAAACTAACGCAAATCTCCTTAAAGAAGGATGAAAGCAAAAGGGATGCAAACAAAGACTAAGAATGCAATCGTTGTTTCAAATTACTTTGTGACAAAATCCCTCAAAAGGTGACAAAACACAAAGAGGACTTCCAAAGCATGAGATCAAAACAAGGCATTCATTCCCTTTTACATCAAGTAATCATGGAAAAAAGAAATTCCAAACAATGAGCAATGTAATCTATGCTCATACAGAGGAAAGGCCGGAAGGGAAAGACACACTGGTGGAGGATTTAGGGAAAAAAAATCTCAAATTTCACACATCCTGAAATTGGCCCGACTTGTACATTGACAACTAGCGCCAACTGGCGCGACTTGTACATTGACAACTAGCGCCAATGGCCAATTGGCGCGGGTTGATAACTGACAACAAGCGCTAATTCCTGAAAATGAAAAAACAAAGAATTTCTCCCAACCAAAACCAGACTTCCCACTTCAAGCTGAATCTAAAACAAACCCAGAAGCAAAGTACTGACCAAAAGAAACTTTCGAACAAGGATAACCCTACCACCTACAGGAAATGGCGCGACTGTCTGGCTGTAATCCGCGCCAGACAGGGGATGGCGCGAGTAATGAACTAGCAACCTGCGCCAATTGGCGCGACTGTCAGGCTAGAAACCGCGCCAATCAAGCCAACCATGAAAAGATGAAAATTCAGAAAAACAGAGGTCAGATCTGATCCTCTGGGGCTGAACCAAAAGCCAAAACACAAAAAGAGCCAGCCCAGAAGGCCAACCAAGCAAGGAAAACCACGAAAAAATCAAAACGAGACAATTAAAATGAGACTCAACGAGGTTGTCGGAGCATAGTTCGTTGTCTTGTGTCAAGCTCCTTAAAAAATGAAACAAGATCGCCGGAGCATGGTTCTTTTCCTTGTGTCAAGCTCCTTAAAAAATGAAACAAGCTGGTCGAAGCATGGTTCTTTTCCTGTGTCAAGCTCCTTAAAAAATGAAACCAGGTTGTTGGAGCAGAGTTCCTTGTCTTGTATCAAGCTCCTTAAAAAATGAAATAAGGTTGTCGGAGCAGAGTTCCTTGTCTTGTGTCAAGCTCCTTAAAAAATGAAACAAGGGTGTCTGAGGATAGTTCTTTTAATGTGTCAACCTCGTTAAAACAATGAAACACGTTCCTGTTCAATTCGAGTCTATGATCAGATCTCGTAAAATCCCAGTCGAGTCTTTCTTTGATCTCGTAACTTCAACCTTCCCTCCATCTGACTCTCATATGGACTGAAGCTTGGGGGGCATGTACCTCGAATTGAGTCACCATGCTGGGGGCATGCTTACTTTTTCAAGCATAGTTTGTTTCCGTTTCAAGCTTGTTTAAAAATGAAACCGGTTTCAAGCATAGTTTATCTTTGTTTCAAGCTTGTGTAAAAATGAAACCAACTTCAAGCAGAGTTTCCTGATTTCAAGCTTGTGTAAAAATGAAACCATCCATTTTACCCCTTGTGATTTCCATTTTATCAGCCTGTTTTTGCCAGATGAGCCTTGGTTTTCTCACTCCATCGTCACTATCTGCTTGGCCGATCATATGCCTTCACTTGGTTGTTTTACCCATTCCTGAGGAACCGCTGTGATGAGTGGTCTTGTTAGCCAGCCTCTCAACCTTTATTTGTTTTGAGCAGTTCCACCATTGCCGGAACCAGTTGCTACCCTTTATACCACTCGTTCCTCTAGGTGGAGTCATCTTTCAGCTCTTTTCTGACTCTCTAAATATGAAAAGATTGTCGAGGCCCTTGTCGTTCCGATCTCGTTAAATTGGACACGAATCAACATCCACCTAGTATAAGTTTAACCCTTTTTCGGGCTGGGATGGATTGATTACGAAAAAGGAGTACCCTAGCCTATCACGACTAGGAGGTTTTCCCGGATATTGTTTTCTACCTTTTCGGATCTGGGGAACTATTTACGAAAAGGGACCTGTGGAGTTTTCTTTTCCGCTGTCTTTTCAAACTCTCTAAACATGAAAAGACGCCGAGTTCTTCCTTTGTCAGACTCGTTAAACCCTGATGACATTGGATTTAGTCGAAATGACGTTCTCCGAGTTTCTCCTTCCTAGGACTCGTTAAATGCACTGGGATGGATTCGCCCGAAGGGCGGACTTATATCACAAGCATATGCTATCCCCTTCAAGCTTGTTATCAAAAATAATTGGGGTACTCGCCAGAAATGGTGGGGGAAAAATGGAACCATCATCGTTGTCGTCGGCAGTATGTCGCTCTTGAACATGGCACTTGTCTGCATTCGTGTCGGGTTGGGGACATCTCATCTCGTTGCTTCACTTTGCCTCCATGGGTTTGGGTAATCTCTTTTGACCTCTCATCTGTTCACTGCCTCGTCACCATGACCTCTGATCTGTTGATGTCAAATATTGCCAAGTCCACTGTCGTGCCGTTCATATGTTCAAGAGAAGTTGGCCTCTGCAAATATCAACCTTCCTCTGTTTCTCATACGATCCTGATTCACAACAAAAACATCATGTTCCTCTGTCTCGTGTCGATGATGTGGGAATCATTATGGCCCACCTTCGATCAAGGTCACTTCCTGTCGACTTCAACTCATTATCCAAGAAGTTGGTCTAGAGACTCCTTATGGTACCTTGGAGCCTGCATGCCTCAATGGCAGGTTCGTCGCATTCGACGTGAGGTTTACATCATTGACCTCCGATCGAGTGATTCTGCGAGTGTTCGACGTCAACTCATTTATTCGCATGCCGTAGATTGTACCTTAGTACCTTGATGACCATTGTCATTATTGGTGGTTTTTCTCGCGTCTGTTAACAGCTTTCATCATTGGCTGGTAATCAGACGATGTTCTTGCATGTTCGACTTCAGCTCACATATTCACATGCTTGAACTTGTACTCTGTTGGGTCGAGATGGAGCGCAAGACCCTGGATTGTGTCTGTTGTAATCCAGGCTATGATTGTGGATTATTATCATTATGTACATGACTCACTGATTGGATGGCTGCGACCATACCTGAGTCTATTTATTTGATCTTAGTTGGATGGCTGCGCCCATACCCTAGATCCGGATTATAGCATACTCTGTTTCGGATGGCTGCGTCCATACCACTTATACATCATGTACTTGAGATATCAGTTGTATCTTTCTGCACAGGTTTTCCGACGGCGGGCCTTCAGTTGAACATGTTCTCGTAAAGCATTTCACCCCTCTCTCTCTCGGGCCTCATACTTTAGGGGGCATCTGTTACACAGAAATTTGTCACCGTCCCTACCATTCCCCGTCCCGCACAATGGAGGACCCATTTCGTGACCTGTGAACATTGTCATGCCTTGAAAACATCATCAATGCATTCCTTTAAGCATGAGCTTTATTTTCCCTTGAGACATCTCCTTGCAAAAATCATGAAAAACATCCCTTTTGGCATTGGCGCGGGCAGGCAGTTCAGTACTCGCGGCAATGGGGAAAATCCTGCAAAGAGGTCGCGCCAACTGGCGCTCTTTCATAGAGCGGTAGTCGCGCCACCCAATTTAGGGACTGTTTTTTTAAATAAAGATGGCGGAAGTTGAGTTCCAACAAACTCACAAACCATTGCCTATCTGGAGTTGGGAGGTTTGGCTGCGGGAGTTCTATGGAGGGGAAGTGGTTTTGCCACCTCCCATGGAACCTTCCTTGTTGATAGGGCCAATCCCATAATAATAGGGATCCCAACTCCCTCCTCCCCCATCTATAAAAGCCTGCTCAATCCCATGGCAAGCTAGTCTTGAAGTGCCTAAGCTTTGAATCTCCATATTCCCAAGAGCCTTTGTGCTGTAAAGAGCCCTATTTCTCCCTTAAGGCCGACTCAAGTAAGGAGACCATCGTCGAGAGACTCTCGAGAGGTTTTCCCTTTCCCTGGCGAGCTTTGCGAGACATAAATGACTGGAGACCCATTCGAAGGAGACCACGACGGGCCAGAACTTGGTTGTAATCTCTCTTCGTTTATTATTTAATAGATGATTATGATTATGGTTCCACTTCGTTTTCCATCATGTTAATGCGAGTAACATCCTTTCTGACTGATGTTTAGTTACGTGTGCTGGATTTTATGCTTGTATCTGTTCATTTCTTCCATGTGCATGTGTTCATCCGCGGAGATCGTGGAGGGATTGTGATCTGCCGAGGCTGAGGAACGAGGACGCTTCTTCTTCAGATCATAGCGTTGGAATCCAGGTAGGCTTCTATTCCTAGTCTTTTCATTCGTAACTAGTAACTTGCTTCATAACATTGTTTGATTGTTGCTAGACCCCTGCTGGGCTAGTAGGGATCGCCTCTGTCTGCAGAGGGGATTTACCTCCTCAACAATTTGGCGACTCCACACAATGTTATGACGCAAGTTCCTAGTTACGAATGAAAAGACTAGGGATAGAAGCCTACCTGGATTCCAACGCTATGATCTGAAGAAGAAGCATCCCCGTTCCTCAGCCTCGGCAGATCACAATCCCTCCACGATCTCCGCGGATGAACACCTGCACATGGAAGAAATGAACAGATACAAGCATAAAATCCGGCATATGTAACTAAACATCAGTCAGAAAGGATGTTACTCACATTAACATGATGGAAAACAGAGTGGAACCATAATCGTAATCATCTATTAAATAATAAACGAAGAGAGATTACAACCAAGTTCTAACGTCGTGGTCTCCTTCGGATGGGTCTCCAGTCGTCCACGTCTCACAAAGCTCGCCAAGGAAAGGGAAAACCTCTCCGGAGTCTCTCGACGATGGTCTCCTTACTTGAGTCGGCCTTAAGGGAAAGAGAGGGTTCTTTACAACACAAAGGGTCTTGGGAATATGGAGATTCAAAGCTTAGGCACTTCAAGACTAGCTTGCCACAGGATTGAGCAGGCTTTTATAGATGGGGAAGGAGGGATTTGGGATCCCTATTATTATGGGATTGGCCCTATCAACAAGGAAGGTTCCATGGGAGGTGGCAAAACCACTTCCCTTCCATAGAACTCCCGCAGCCAAACCTCCCAACTCAAGATAGGCAATGGTTTCTGAGTTTGTTGGAACTCAACTTCCGCCATCTTTATTTAAAAAACAGTCCCTAAATTGGGTGGCGCGACTACTACTCTATGACAGAGCGCCAGTTGGCGCGACCTCTTTGCAGGATTTTCCCCATTGGCACGAGTACTGAACTGTCTGCCTGCGCCAATGCAAAAAGGGATGTTTTTCATGATTTTTGCAAGGAGATGTCTCAAGGGCAAATGAAGCTCATGCTTAGAGGAATGCATTGATGATGTTTTCAAGGCATGACAATGTTCACAGGTCACAAAATGGGTCCTCCATTGTGCGGGACGGGGAATGGTAGGGACGGTGACAAATTACTGTGTAACAGA
>JAXQQM020083143.1:0-20243 GCA_034641835.2 Pinus albicaulis
GAAGATATTTGAAAATTATTTTAACGGCCTGAAGGTGAGACTCTTTTGGATTAGCTTTGAATCGTCCAACAATCCCAACGGCATGCATAATGTCTGGTCTAGTCCCAGTGAGATAAAGTAGACTTCCTATCATTGATCTGTATTCTGGTTGATTCACCGTGGGAGAATCATCATGAGAACTGAGATTGCATCCGGTTATCATTGGTGTACTTACAGGTTTTCATTCTTCCATGCCATACTTCTTTAGAATTTGCTTAAGATATTTTGCTTGTGATAGGAATATACCATCTGCAGTTTGATGCACTTGTAAGCCAAGAAAGAATGTTAGTTCCCCAAGTAAGGACATTTCAAATTCTTGCTGCATGACAGAAGAAAATTTTTGACTCAAAGATTCTTCGTTACTCCCAAAAATGATATCATCAACATATACAACCACAATCAATAGTTTATCATTTTCAATTTTTGTGTATAAGTTGCTATCAGCAGACCCCTTTGAAAATCCTTGTTGATGCAGATATTTGTCAAGACGATAATACCATGCCCTTGGAGCTTGTTTGAGACCATATAGAGCCTTTTTAAGTCTACAAACAAGATTTTCATCATTTCCCAAAATGAATCCTTTCGGTTGTTCTATATATACTTCTTCTTCTAGATCACCATTAAGAAAAGCAGATTTAACATCCATTTGATAAACTTTGATTTGTTGATAACTTGAAAAAGCAAGAAACATTCTTATGGCTTCAAGTCTAGCTACAGGAGCAAAAATTTCTTCAAAGTCTATACCTTCTTGTTGAGTATACCCTTTGCAAACCAATCTAGATTTGTTTCTTACAACATCCCCATTCTCATTTAACTTGTTCTTGAAAATCCATTTAGTTCCAATGACATTTTTATCATGTGGTCTTGGTACCAATTCCCAAGTATCATTCTTTTCAATTTGATCAAGCTCTTCATTCATGGCTTGCTTCCAACATTCATCTTTGCTAGTTTGATTGAAATTGTGTGGTTCAATTATGGATAGAAGTGCCAGATGACTAGAAGATCCCACAAGAGTTCTCCTTGTTCGTACACCTGATTCCTTGTCTCCCAAAATTTGAGATTCAGGATGATTCTTTTGAACATATCTGGATGGAGCTTTTTCAGATAGGTCATCTTCAGGTTCTTCATTGGATCCACTATCTATATCATTTCTACTTGATGTAGAAGGACATAGGTCACCATCATCTTCTTTTGTTGTTTGTTTTTCTTCTTTAGGAGTTGCAGGAGACTCATCAATAACAACATCAATACATTCAACAATCTTTCGAAACCTTTTATTGTAACATTTGTATGCTTTTCTTGAGGATGAGTAACCAAGAAATATCCCTTCATCTGATCTAGGTTCAAACTTGCCAAGCTTTTCATCATTATTTTTGATAAAGCATTTACTTCCAAAAACTCTAAAATGCTTCACATAGGGAGAATTACCATACCAGAGTTCATATGGAGTTTTGTCACTATTTACCCAAACATGAGCCTTGTTGAGAATGTTAGCTGCTGTATGTGCTGCTTCACCCCAGAACATGTCAGGAGTTCCAGAATCATCGAGCATAGATCTAGCCATTTGTTGAATTGTTCTATTCATTCTTTCTGCTACGCCATTTTGTTGTGGAGTGCCTGCTACAGAGAATTGTCTTTTTATGCCATGTTGTTTACAAAATTCAAAGAATTCATTTGATGTATATTCTCCTCCTCGATCAGATCTAAGACACTTGATTTTTAGATCTAATTCATTTTCAACTAATGCTTTGAAGATCTGAAATTTTTCAAATGCTTCATCTTTGTGTTTAATGAGCCTGATCCAACACATTCTAGAGTAATCATCAATGAATAAGATATAGTATTCTTCCCCACGTGGTGAATTTTTCTTCATGGGTCCACATATGTCAGTATGAATGAGTTCAAGAGGCTCACTTGATGATCCTTCTTTGGCATTAAATCGTACTCTGGTCTGCTTACCGAATTGACAAGATTTGCATATGATACTTTCTGGTAGATTAATATTGGGAAGACCACAAACAGCTTGAAGTTTGCTTGCTTTTTTTATTTGAGAGAAGCTCATATGCCCCAGCCTTCTATGCCATAGCCAATTTTCTGAAGACTTTCTCAAGTAACATTGATCTATGTCGTTCAGAACATACAGGTTGCTTGGATTTCTTTTTCCTTTTATGATGATTTTACCTGTATCAAGATCACGAACCACACATTCTTTTGAACTAAAGACCACTTCTGTTCCTTGATCACACATTTGACTTACACTTAACAGGTTATGCCTTAATCCATCCACATACATGACGTCATTAGCCTTCACCTTTTCTTTTAGAAATACTGACCCTTTTCCTTTAATTACAGCAGGAGTATCATTTCCAAATGTAACTTTATTTTCCTTCTCTAGAGCATTATATGTAAGGAGTTTGCTTTTGTCACCTGTCATGTGTCTTGAGCACCCACTATCAATGTACCATTGATTTTCTTCACCTTCTGCAAATAATGCTATCCCACAATTTTCAACCGGTATTTCTTTCTTTTTCCATACTTTAGAGCTTGAGGGAACATGTTCTTTTAGCTGGACCTTGCTCCTGCATTCAGATTCTTCATGACCAAAGTTATTGCAATAAGTACATTCAACTTCGTTTTGAAGAGGAGAGAAGTTGTTATAGGTGTTCTTCTTTGGTTCAATATTCATCTTTTTCTTTCTTGCTTCTCTTGTCATGATGGTTTTATATGCAACACATTGAACAGCTTTATGACCAAAATTGTGACATGAGAAACATTGTCCATTGAAGTAGAAATTTATGCGATCATGAAATCTTCTATTTGAGTTTACCTGTTGGTTGTAGCTTCTTTGAAAGATCTCCTTGTTAGTGTTCTTTGAATTGAGATGATCATGCTTTACCTGGAAAGATCCTTTGTTCCCTTGCTGAGTGGCTGAATGTAGTGCACCAACTGTGGCTGCTTTCAGATAATTTGGTGCTGAAGTCTGGGAAGATTCCCCAGTATATCCAAGACCTGTTTTTATAAGAGGAGACCGTTGTATCTTGATAATCTCATCTAAGGTTTCTGAACCTTTAGCAAATTTAAGATTGAGATTTTTTGCTTTCTCATTATCTTTCCTTAGACTTACTACTTCACACTCCAATTCCTCAATGCGTTTTTCCATTGCTTCAAGCTAATTCTCAAGAGTCTCTATGATTATGTTCTTTTCTTCTAGGCTTACTTTGAGTCGATTGTTTTCTTCAAGAAAATCATTGTCTTCCAGAGCATCCACAAAAGTATCCTTTTCTTCTCTAGATTCTTTTGCCATGAGCAGTTTAATATTTTTTTCACATTCTTCCTCACTATCAGATGACCCATCACTGTCTTCATTAATATAGTAACTTTTTCTTGTGCTAGATCGATTCTTATTCCTTCCTGCTACTTCTTTTCCTTTAGCGAATGTTTCTTTATAAGGACATTTTGCAGCATAATGACCAACTTTTCCACACTCAAAACATTTGAAGGGAAGCTTACCTTTGAATCTTCCAGTACCTAGTTGGAGTTTTCTCACAAAATTCGCTTCTTCTTCTTCGGATATATAGCTGGATTCTTTGACAACTTCCTTTTCTTTTCCTTTTGCAGATACCTTAAAAACAACTTCTTTGATTTGAGAAGGACCTCCTTGTCTCATTTCAAAAGCAGTCAGAATACCATGTAATTGAACAATAGTAAGAGTTTGCAGATCTTGCCTTTCTTCAATAGTTGAAACTTTAGAGTCAAATTTTGAAGTCAAGGATCTTAAGACTTTTTCCACCAGAGTAGTATCGGTTATGGTTTCACCCAAATTTCTCATCCGATTTACAATATCATCTAGATGGAGAAAGAAACTGGCAACACTTTCATCACTGTGCATCTTCAAATTTTCATATTCAATTCTAAGAGTTTGGAGTTTTGCACTTTTTACCTTTGTATCTCCTTCATAACTCAGAATGATTTTGTCCCATATTTATTTTGCTGAATTTAGCTGCATCACTTTAGCAAATTCTGGTTCAGACATGCTTCCTACTAAGACATTTACTGCTTTGGCATTGATTTCATACTTCTTCCTTTCTGCTGCATCAGTAGGAATACTTGCCGGATACTGATAACCTTCTTCTACGATTGCCCATACATCTGCACCAAGACTTTGCAGATATGCTTTTGTTCGTACCTTCTAGAATATCAGATTGCTTCCATTGAATAGAGGTGGCTTTATAGACATTACTCCTTCTTGACTTCCCATTGCGACGGATCACCTTCAAGCGATCAAGCTTCTGCAGAAGGACCTGCTCTGATACCAATTGTTGGGAAAAATACTGAGAGGGGGGGTGAATCAGTATTTACTGCATATTCAAAACTTTTACTTTTTCTTGCTTCTAAAACCCATACGCTACTTTCCTGATACAGACTCACGTATATACGCGGATACCCTTTATGAAACTCGCGTATACACAGAGATCTAATTATGTCATTAATTCTTCACTTATATCATTCCATCATTCATTCATCAGATGTTTAATAAACAGTAAACATGTGCAGTAAGAACAGAATAAACCATCACACAAAGCATCACACATGAACACCGGGATTTTTAGGTGGAAACCCAAGTCGGGAGAAAACCACCGCTGCAGTTGCTCAGCCTTCAATATTTTATTATAGAGAAAACATCTTAAAACATATGTGCTGGCACAGACTTGACCAGCACGCAGGCACCCACCTGCGCTCGTTTACCAGCCTCTCCTGGAAGGGAGCTCCAACCCCCTGACTCGTTTACCAGCCTCTCCTGGAAGGGAGCTACGACCCCCTGCTCTCGTTTACCAGCCTCATCTGGAAGGGAGCTACAACCCCCTGACTGAAGGCTACAACCCTCAGCACCTCTATGGACCACGTTTCATCAATTTTCACACTGGATCCAACAACTTCAATAGAACACAACTTGCAGGCCACATTTCATCATATTTTCAAACTGGACCCTCTCCATACTTTTAAGCACAGTCAACCATGAAACAGATACATATAACTCACTGACAGATATCAGTAAACCAGCAGAACAGATCAGACATTTCTTACCACAGACTTCAGCAAACCCTAGTTTGCATACGCGCTTTCCTTTCTCTGATGTCGCGTATATACGCGCTTCCATCCACATAAACCAGCGTATACTTCAGTACAAATTACAGAGCCAATTTTATTGCGCATACGCGCTTTCTCTTCAGCGAAGCCGCGTATATACGCGCTTCCTCTTCGGTGAACTAGCGTATGGTTCTTCAACCTTAAATGTCATTGCAATTCTTCACAACAGATACATCACTTCAGATTTTACCCTTTACCTCAGACAGATGTTCGCCTATACCCTAGCTAGTTTTATTTCCATTGTCTGTAAGCAAATTTCAGTTCTTTGATATTAATGAAATGAAGTGTTATTTCCGCTGCATATCTATATTTATGGTTATGTGTTTATTCTGTTGCGTTCCTGCATAAATCCGGATCATTGCTGCTCAATGGCCTCCTCAAGGTAGGAGTGATGAAAACATGGGAAGTCTTATTCCCAATGAGTGACTCCCTCACCCATGCAATCATCCAAATGAAATGAGCCATTTTAGGTAGCTCATCAAAGAAAACTTCAACCCCGGATCTATGCAATGTGTTGGGGCTAAATGGAGAGTTTAGATTTTCCCATTCAAATTGTTTCTCTCTCCATTTATGGTAAGTATGGGGCTATTTATGCCCTTGGGCTGAAATGATATGGCCTCCAAGAATGGCCCAAGCCACCCCATCAAACAATTCAACCATGAAGTGCCTCTTCCAAGCACTTAATTTCTTCAAATGGCTCACCCCATGTGAAGAAAAGAGATGTGATGTGGCAATCATGGTTTTCCCATTGCTCCTCCTGTGACATACAACAGGAATAGTAGGGAGAATCATACTCCCAATGGGCATCTCCATCTCATATCCCACTCTCCAAACATAGCTTCCCATAAACATAGAAACATCAGCAATATATGGAAGAAAAAACAATTGGAAACAAGTTGTCACATGACAACCAGAAAGTGGATCATAGTTCCTCTCATGGAACCAGCGCAGTGCATCCTTTTCTTGCATCAAACCAAACAATAAAAAGTGCTTTTCCAGCCACTTGTTTTCTGCCACAATCATTTTACAAGATAGCATCATGAAAGTACAAAGTGGTGTCAATGGTGCACACCAAAAATCATGTGGCTTCCCCCACAAACCACCAATGAGATAGCCAATCTCAGAGCTACAAAAGGCTACAAGTACATCATTATACAATATGCAAGAAGGAACAACTCATTTTGATACATCATGTTGCTCAAATAAGGAAAAGAAGTACAATACAAAATATGAAATGATACCTCCTCCATCGTGTCATTGAGATCTTGAGCTGAAATGGCTCAACTGGAATCTTTCCCTCACCTCTAATGAGTAGGGAAGTGGCTGTGACCTCCTATCTATCATCATCTGGGCTATGCATCTCTCCATATGCTGAAATATGTCATGCTGGATGCCCTCCCAAGTGGACTCCTCCATCAAATGTAAATATGCATCAAAGTGCATGGAAGAGAAGTCCTCATGTGCTGCATGTAGCAACTTCTCCTTGAGTCTAGAAGATCTAGTCAAGAAGATTCTGCCATAGGAACAGATGACCACATCATCCTCCATGTATCTATCATCTCCATCCGGGTCATCAAGAATCATGCATGCACCAAGATCCTTGGAGTACTCTACCAAAAGTTGAGACCTCCAATAGGGATCAATCCTTCTAAGAGACAGTGCTGGTGATCTAGCATATGAAGCTCTCCTCATGTTGTTGCTTGCTACTTTGACATCCCCCATGCCAAAGTCTTCCTCCAAACTCTTCAACTCTCCAAAATCCAAGAGTGGTGAATCAAAATACAAGATGTATCTCATCAACTCTAGATCTGGTGGCCTCCCAGCTGGAATGCCTCCATGTAGTGAGACATCAAAATCTGAAGTGGACTGTAGATATGAGTGGACTGAATTGTCCCTCTCTTCACTGCACAGTGCAGTCCCCTCATTATGTGCAAAAACCTCCCGAAGTAGATAAGGGTGAATGCTCATCATCCCTTGATGATGATCCTTCTCCTCTTATTCCATGTATGAGAATGCCTCATCCTCAATGAGAGACCCTTGTTCTCGATCATCCCTTGAAGGAGAAGACTCCATGTCTTCAAAAATAGAAGAGGGCTCTTCAAGAAATGGGGATCTTGCCCTTGGAAAACTGCCATACATGTTTCTATCCCCTCTAAAAATATGGAGTGGATTTGGTTCAATAGGTCCCTCCAACTCATGAAAAGTGTTTGAGTTTTTGTTTTTAACAAATGATGGTTCACAATGTTCTTTATCAAATCTCCTCATCAATTCTTTAGTGAACACAACATATTTTTTTACATTTTCATGAAAAAATGAAGTAGAATCATTAAACCACCAATCATGGGCCATACCTTTGAGGTGCAACGCTACTACTCTGATGGCCTCCTTCTCTGAAACTTGGTGTAGCTAAAAATAGGAGTCTAGTTCTTCTACCCAAGCTTTTGTTGTGCACTCTGGTGATCCATGAAAGTGAGATAGGAAGATTCTACCTCTCTTAATTCTTTTGTGGCTGTTGGATCTTGCCTCCTTGAGTTTTCAAAACCCTTTGAAGTCCAAGTGCTCTCTGAATCTCCATGATTGAGATTCATACTCCTGAGAAAAGTCACTCAAGGTCTCCTCCCTTGGTGCACCTTCTTCCTCCATTCTTCTTGCAGTCAATGTGGGCAATAGACTGCGATGTGGATCTGCATGTGTGGCTAAATGCTCACACCCATCATGTGAATAGCTAGGGCTTGTTTCAAACCCTTCCAGAAATCTTCTACGCTCCTCCCCTTCTATCTCCTTGAGATCTTCTTTAATACCTTCCAAGGTTTGGAAAAGAAGCAGAGAGATCTCCTCTTCCGTCATCCCTCCTTCTCCTCTTTCTCTCAACAAGAAAGTAGGCATGTCACAGCATTGTAGATCAGATTGTGTGGTTGAATACTCACACAAAGCATAAGAAGTATTGGAGCTTTCTTCATGAGAAGAACTCCTTGAGGGATTTGCATGTCTTCCCCTCCTCATTCCCCCGATTTCTTCCTTCAATTCATGCATGGCTTAAGAGAGAGTGTTAGAAAAACTCTTCTCTTCCAATCCTTCCAAGTAAAGGGGTTCCACCATTCTTCTCTTTGTCCTCTATGTAATATTTCTTTTGTCTTCTTCTTTATTCCTCTGATGGCTAGATCTCACAGGTTGAGCCAGAGATCATGCACCGATACCACTGTAATATCCCAAATTTGGAATAGCTAGCAAGGCATGACTGGAAAACACATTTTCTAGTGATGGCTGCTACAAAAATGAAAACCAGCACTTGGATCCCTTAGATCTGAGTATCTAAGTCCTAAATCCATGAGGGTATCAAAAATAAATCCTTCTAGGTGGGTTAAACATATCTCCCACACCTAGTTTCCTTGAAAAATTTCCCCAAAGAGAGACTGCAGCAATATATAAACTTAGTAATGGATATGTAGCATAAAATAAGCTCATAGGACATGTTAAAAACACATATCCATCAATCCAAGCTACAGCAGAAAACTGTACTTCATTTTATGAGCCAAAAGTTGGGGAAAAGCAGCAATTTATGCCCTAAAATGGTTAATTTCAGATATAAGCGTAAAAATAAGGGAAAGTGGCGGCGGGATCTCGTATCTTAGGTCATAAGAGACTTACATATTAAATTTCAACCCAAAAAAATGACTCTAGCTATGTTAAACAGATCTACCACTCCCGATATAGCCTAAAAATGCCCAATCTCCATGACTTGTGGCATGCAGAAATTACTGAAGCATAGGCAACATGATTTTCTGAAGGTGATGGATGCAATATGGTATGGAATTCAGTAAATCAGATCTACATCATGGTTTATACAATTTACAATAGGTAAACAAAAGAATCACATGAAGAAACCCTCAAGATTGAGGTGCTGCAACAACAAGATGAGACTGCAAAGCTTGACAGCGTTATTTTATAGGTTGAAGCAGCTAAATATTAAATTTCATATCTAGAACATATCTGTGTACAAAAATATATATCAAATCTGTACACTAGATGAGTTCCTCTACAATTTCCCCTTGGGGTTTTGATCAAAACATGAAGGTACAGGAGTAGATCTGAGATTTAGAATTACAAGTCTGCAAAAATATTTAGAAATTATGTAGTAAATAAATACAAAATTAAATCATATCTGAAACAAACATGGATTGGTTGACCAATCCATGGATCACCACAATGAAAGGGAGAATCCTATCACCAGAGATCTCTCCTCCAAATACCAGTCAAAACACCCGGCAACTTTCCTCTTGCAGATAACGCAATATGGAAGGGAAAACTGCATTGTTAGCTTCAGTAGTGATTAGGCCTGATGCCTTGATCTGAAAATGCAGCCCTGATGATCCAATACACTCTTTCAGGAGGTTAAAAGACACACTCACTGAGAAGAGGCACTATATTTTCCTAGATCTGAATAGGTATAGCTTCCACTACTGTAGCTTACAAAAACAATCAAACCCTCAACAAGATCTGAATTGTGATTGGAAGATGAAGCTTAGCCCAAGCCTGATAGTGGACAATATAGAACAATTCTCCTCCAAGAGCTACTCAAGAAAGGAGGTGGGATTCCCGACCAGGAACACCCAAGTGCTAAACAACACTATTTTTAGTTAAATAGCTAGAGAATGAGGTTTGTATAAATAGACAATACCTTCAGCAATATCAAATGATCAACCCCTCTCTTGGTGTCCTCATCCTTCTTTATAATGTGGGAGCCTTGCCAAACCCTAAACCATCTTGATGAATTAGCCTCATTCACATGAGTGGCTTCCAACATGGACTGCGTTGTGCCTTTTGGAGATGCATTGCACCTAGACAGCGCTGTTGACTTGTTCCTAGTGGGATGATTTTCTGTTGATTTTCCATGCGCAACTGAATAGTGGACTATTCCAAATTAGGTTCTCCCATTCATTTCCAAGTTTTTTTAGGTAACACGTTCGCATCTAACCCCAGGTCCAAAATAACCTAACTCATCTCGTAGTCACCAATTTGCACAGAAAACCACATTTCTCTTCCGGTGCATTTCTTATACATGTATAGCTTGTGCACATCCTTGACCTCCGAAGGTATATTGGGTCACATTGCGCAACTATCTATTAATGCATGAATATTCTCCACAGCCTTTGGGTTACACAGTAGCTTCATACATGCCTGCAAAAAGGGCTCGACCTCCTCATCTGCCTTGAGGTTTTTCGGTGGCCGAGCAGTAGCTGCCTCTACTTCAGCAAAGTCCTTGCAAGCTGTGATAAATGTTTCTCTCCCCTTTTTTAATTCCAAACCTTCCTCTTTACTAACAGCTTGTCAGGCCAGAGGTTCCATCGCAGCCTCCTCCTTAGGTCCCCTGGTGGCCATCCTACTATGTGTCACCATATTCACACTCAGATCCTTGTCTCGCAGCTCAGCCTTAACTCTCTGCACATTCTACGTAGGTGTCGACTGCTTTTCCTGCATTTTTGCTATCAATATTGGACAGTATTCAATCGCATGATCCATCTGTTCTTTAATACTGGCAGGATTTCCTAGTGGGGTTCGGGCAGTCCCTTGCAAAGTGTCCTTCTTCTCCACAGTTATAACAGATGAGTTGACCTCATCCCCGTCCCGCACTTCCTCCTTGACCACCTCGCCTGCCGGTAGCCGAGGAGCCGCCTATGTCTACCGGAGACCTTGGTGACACAGGATCTATTTGTAGCCTATACGAGTTTCCTCGATCTATCATCAAATCATACGTTCGACAGTTCAACTCATCATGTCCTACTGACCAGAAAAACCCGCACCATAGTTGTTTTACTTCTGGGACGTACGCACCTAGGTAGGGGCAATGTTTTGTATCATGCAGGCCAGCTATGCAGCAATCCTCACACCACAGTGCAGGTTCGCTGGAGCCTGGACGCAATGGACTAAGTCCTCTGCTTGATCCTGGGTGCAGCGGACTAGGTCCTCCTGCCTGCATATAGTATGTTAGTAGAGGGCAGTTATCTTTGGTGTGACCATTCACCCTACATCGTATGAACCACCTTTCAGGACTAGATTCTGCTCCTCAATATTGTCACAAGTTCTGGATCTCCACGTGCATTGCTTCTAGCTGCCCTTGGATCTATTGGATGCCCATCTGGGTCTCATCTTGAGGCACTGCTTCTAACTTCATCGCAGCTTCCAAGGCTTTCTCATGCGAGTCGAAATTTTGGTGACCCATTGGTGTACGTAGGTGAGGCAGTAACATGGCGATGAACCATTTTGTATGCTATCTGTCATCATATTGAAATCCTCCTTCTCTAATCACTTTCTTCAGTCATTGATCGGCCTCCCACACAGACTCAGAGGGCCCTTGCTTGAAATCTTTGAGATCAACCACTATTTGCGAGTAGGACTTAGGCTTCTTAAATTGTTGCTTCAAAGCATTCTTAACCTCCTCAATTTTTGTGTCTACATGTTGTCCGATGTATCCCATGTACCAGTCCAACACTCTTCCTTCAAAGGTAAGGGATAGTTGTGCTCGCCTCACCACATCACAAGCTATGTACTACGCAGTCCACACCAATTCTGTGACAAACTAGAATTGATCCATGTCTTCATCTCCTACACCCTTAAAGTTGGGTAACTTCATATGCACGGCCATGTAGTCTTTTGGTGGTGGTGGCGGAGGTGTAGGTGAATTCTTACCCTTATGCTGGTTCGAAAGTGGTGTGATTGGAGGACTCTGCAAAACTGCTTCCCTTACCGGACTATAGATAGATCTATCTCCTTCTAGGTTGGTCCTGTAGTATTTTCCACTTCGCATTGTGCTCTCGTCCAGATCAGGGGTCATTCACTCGATATGGCTACACAGAATACTCTTTTCACATAATAATATCTTGATCAGCAATGGTAAGGTCTTCAGAAACTTACCTCGGAACCCCGTGAAGAATCTTCGCTCTTCTTCAGAGTAGGATACAAACTGATCGATGGAAAATTCTGTCACAAATCCTCCTAACACACTGTCTACCCAGTGGTCCATTGTGCGAGTGATGGTTGTTGAGATTGCAACAAGATGATGAGCTTAGTGAAAAGAGTCGCCTTCACTAAGTGGGCCCACAGGCTATTTTTGGCGCAAGTCTATTTTTAGACATGTCAATCATATTCTATGAGTTGCAGGATGTTATTTGTGGATGGTTGGTCAAGTTGGAAAATGATGGACTTCTATTTTTAGACATATTAAGGAATCTATTTTTAGATTGCCACTAAAAATGATATGTCGAATATTATTAGCTCTTAATAATATTCTGACTATAAGAATATCCTTATTCTCTTGGAGCACTTTAGTTAAGTGTACGTATGTAGGCACAGAGTCGACAAAGAAGGAATTACACTATTCTCGAGGGTTATGGAGCTATCAGAGAGACTTCCGTTTAGAACTCATGTGACAGAGAGTATGGTGGAGCATGGAAGTAGCTGGTGAGTTGTGTTCAGTTTAACTCAGTTAGACACAGTTGAGCTAGTTGTATCTAGTCTAACTGATTGATACACTAGTGAGAGTGGTGTGAATTAATTAATAATTAATTCACTAAATATTAACTCATTAATCAACTGAAGAATACATCAGTTAACTACAATGCATGGACAATTTCAGTGGAGACCAGTGGAGAGATAGGTGAAAGAGATATAGAGTTAAAGGTATCTATAGAGTGTTCACCCAGTTGCAACACACAAAGTGTCACAAGTAGCCAATGAGGATTGCGTGAGCAAGGCTAGACCAATTCGAGTTCATTCAGAGCCATTCTTTAGCAGTGATTGCGTAGTAGAGGCAGGCTATCAGGTGGCAGAGATTGGAGCATGTGATTTGCTAGATCGGGCTTGATTAGTGTGTAGCAATTGGAGATTGTACTGAGAGCTTTGTGAGGAGCTTTGTATAATGATTGTTACATGATCTATATGACATATAATATACAAATAGTTGGGGGTTTTCAGCTTTAAGCTTTCCCATAAAATATTGTTTTCATATGTGTGATTGTTTATGGTTTTAATGTGCGCATGCGATTGTTTTTATTTCTGCAATTAATGATCAATGGTGGAAGAGATTTTGTATTGTGCATGAAGTTAAAATAGTGTGTGATCAGGATAATCTCGGTGAATAATATATCAGTTATTCAAATTTCTACATGGTATCAGAGCGATATTGATCATTGGAGCAATTGCAAAACATTGAAGCGGTTGAGTTTTGAGCTGGTGGAATTTGAATTTGCAGCAGTGTTTTCTTGGTGTCGAAGTTGAGATGTCTTTCAACGGATTGCGATTGGAGTATTCCCTTGAGGGCAGCTCGAATTATATTGCATGGAAGGACAGGATGGAGGCGGTGCTGGAGGATAATGGGTTGAAGGAGTTCATAGATGCAGAAATTCCAAAACCTGCTTCTAGCGATGCTGCCGCACTTGACGCATGGCAAAAGAAGACAGAAAAATGTCGAAGGATTCTGTTGGAAGGTGTGAAGGATCACATAGTGTCCATCCTTCATGGTAAAGCTTCTCCATTCTTGATGTGGAAAGCTTTGACAGATTTATTCCAAAGCAAGAGCGACCAGAGGAAGTTGGTGCTCAAGGATAAACTCAGGAACATAAAAATGGAGAAAGGCGACAATATACCCAAGTACCTCACGAAGTTTTTCCAATGCAGGGATGAGCTGGGAAGTGTGGGGGTTACTGTAGATGATGAGGACTTGGTGAGCTTGGCTCTCCTTGGGCTTCTGAAGAGTTGGCATTCCTATCAGGACTCTGTCAATTGTCGGGAGAAATTGCCAAGATGGGAGCGACTTTGGTTGGATCTTGTGCAAGAGTAGATAAGGCGGAGAACCAGGGATGGATCTTCATCAAAGAATGCAGATGAAGAAAATTGTGTTTTGGCTACCAAAGCAAGGAAGGGGAAGAGCAAGAAGAATTCTTCTCAATCTGGTGTGAAAGGCAAGAAGCAGGACATGTCCAAGGTGAAGTGCTTTCACTGTCACCAACACGGACATTACGCCACTAATTGTCCATAGAAGAAGAAAAATAAGCAGGCTGTTGGATCTGCAGCTGGAGAGGCCTTAGCCTCGCAGTTTGAGCTGGATTTTTCACTGATCGCATGCTTGGTCTCAAGTATGATGGGTTCAATGTGGTTTCTTGACAGTGGTGCGTTTTTTCATATGACCGGAGACAAATATTTGTTCAGTGATCTGGATGAGAAGGATCTTGGAGTGCACATCGAGATGGGCGATGTTGGTAGATACAGTGCGACTAGTATCAGTACCATTTCCTTTGAGAGGGAGTCTGGTAAACCCTTCGTATTGAAGGAAGTGATGCATGTTCCAGGATTGAAGAAGAATCTGATCTCGGTGGCCATGTTAGAAGACAAGGGATATGATGTTGTCATTAGCGAGGGAAAGGCTTTCCTGTGCAGTAAGGCAACTAGTGAAACCCGGAGGATAGGGGTTTGAGTTAAGAACCTTTATCAATTGCAGGTAGATGGCTGCGCAGCAATGGCAGGCAAGGCAGAAGGAGTGGTGAGCCTGGATGAGGGCGAGCTATGGCACAGGATATTGGGCCATCTTCACCATGGTGCTTTGAAAATTTTGCAGCAGATTTCTACCGGGCTTCCCAAAGGTACACTTGTGCAGTCAGATCAGTGCAAGGGATGTAATTTGGGAAAATTTGTGAAGACCACTTTTCATGAGAAGGATAGTCGCGCCTCGACGATCCTTGAGAGAATTCACACAAACATGTGTGGAACTTTCTCGGTTGCTTCAACAGCAAAGCACAGGTATTATGTGATATTTTTTGATGACTTTTCTCGTAAGTGCTAGATCTTCTTCATGCAGAAGAAGAGCAAGACATACTAAAAGTTCTGAGTTCAAAGTGCAATGCTGAGAAGAATCGTGAAGTAGGTGAAGGCTCTTAGGGAGCGACAATGGTGGTGACCATCTCTGAAAATTCAAGGACACTCATGGGTGTGCTGCGTAAGGAAATACGGAATCCCAAGAGAGCTCATAGCACCTCATAACCCTACAACTTAATGGGGTCACAGAGGATTGGGATTAATGATCAAGGTGTTGCAGAAGGAAATGCTGTACGATCAGGGCCTCACACTTGTAATGAGGCATCAACATTGCGGTTTATGCAAAAAACCTGTCCCTTATAGTATTTGCATGAGTACAACCAGAGGCTGCTGTGAAGAAGTCTATTATTTCTCATTTGAAGATTTTAGTTCAATTTTTTTACATTCATGTGACAAAGGATGCCGTGAAGAAGCCAGAGCCGATCGCAGGTTGGGATATTTTTGGGGTACACCGATACACCCCACAACTATCGTGTGTATTTTCCAGACAGTCGCAAGACTGTTGTGCGACGGGATATCAAATTTCATGAGGAGAAAGCCATGAAGTGTTCGCTTGAGAGGGAGCCACACTTGCATGCAGATGAGGAGCTATTAGTTCCTAAGGATGAGCCTCAGGATGTGGATCATCCATAAGAGGAGGTTCATGGAGTGGAAGAAACCACTCATGCAGCGCCAACCATCAGAGGGCGGAAGCGCACTACAGAAGCTGAGCGACTGAATCTTGATGCAGAGAAGATTGTAGGAGCACCTACATCACAGCGCAGACAGAGATAGTCACCTGACCGGTATACTGGATACATGGCTCTAATGAGAAAGTGTATCGTGACAGAGCCATCCTCTTTCGAGGAAGCTGTGGAGGATCCCGCATGGGTAGATGCCATGGTGGAAGAGTATGATTCGATTGTCAGAAACAGTGCATGGGAGATTGTCCAAAGGCCGGAGGGGAAATCAGTGGTGGGTTCGAGATGGATCTACAAAGGGGAAGCAAGTAGCTGATCGAGTGTTGAGAAGTACACAAGATTTGTTGTCTTGTGGCTTCGCGTATCGTAGGATCGGGACATGAGGAAACCTTTGCACCTGTCGCAAGGTATTCTTCCATACGAACGATTCTTGCTCTCTTAGTGCAAATGGGGTGGCACATTCATCAGATGGATGTGAAGACTGTGTTCCTCAATGGAGTGATTGAGGAGGATGTGTACATAGAGCAGCCTGAAGGTTTCAAGATCTTTAGCAGTGAGTTGCATGTGTGCAGGCTCAAAAGAGTGTTGTATGGGTTGAAACAAGCACCTCGTGCTTGGTACACATGGATAGATATTTATTTCACCGGACTTGGATTCTCCAAGAGTGAGGCGAATCTGAACCTATACCAGATTTTGGTGGAGGGTAAGTTGCTGATCATTGTACTTTATGTAGATGATTTGATTCTAACAGGTGATGAACTGTTGATACACTCATGCAAGGTTGATCTTGCAAAGGAGTTTGAGATGAAGGACTTGGGCCTCCTTCATTATTTCCTGGGATTGGAAATTTGGCAGCATAGTGATGGATTGTTTGTGTCTCAAGGTAATTATGCCTGGGAGATACTGGAGAAGTTCAACATGCATGGCTGCAAGCCTATTGACACTCCTCTTCCTGGTGGATGGAGGAAAGAGGATGCTACATCGGCAGAGGTAGTGGATGCCACTGTTTATCGACAGTTGGTGGGGTCGCTTATGTATCTAGTCAATACATGACCTGACATATGCTACGTTGTTAACGAGCTTTCACAAGCTATGGTTAAGCCTACCAAGCTCTTTTGGAAGGCAAGCAAGCATGTATTGAGATATCTCAGAGGCACATCGGGATATGGATTATGGTACAGACAGCCGGATGAGGTGAAGCTGTGTGGCTTCACAGATGCAGATTGGGCAGGGAGCCCAACAGACAGAAAGAGTACATCTGGAGGGATTTTCAGTATCGGGTCGACAACAATTTCTTGGTACAGCAGGAAGCAGAGATCTGTGGCACTCAGTTCAGCAGAGGTCGAGTATACGGCAGCGAGTTTGGCTGCATGCGAGGCTATATGGATGAGGAAGATCCTGGTCGGGTTGTTCGGTTCACACTTAGATCCTACTGTGATATATTGTGATAATCAGAGTTGCATCAAACTCTCGGTTAATCCAATATTTAATGATATGTCTAAACACATTGACATCCGGTATCATCACATCAGAGATTGTGTGCAGCGAAAGATCATGTTACTTTCATACATTCCCACGGAGGATCAAGATGCTAATATCTTGACGAAGGCCCTCACCAAGAGAAAATTCGAATACCACAGGGGCAGGATCGAGGTGGCAGATAATCCCTATCTTGTTGAGATGGAGTGTTGAGATTGCAACAAGATGATGAGCTTAGTGAAAAGAGTCGCCTTCACTAAGTGGGCCTGCAGGCTATTTTTGGCGCAAGTCTATTTTTAGATATGTCGATCATATTCTATTAGTTGCAGGATGCTATTTGTGGATGGTTGGTCAAGTTGGAAAAATAGATGGACTTCTATCATTAGACATATTGGGTGGAATCTATTTTTAGATTGCCAGTCTAAAAATAGATATGTCGAATATTATTAGCTCTTAATAATATTTGGACTATAAACATTATCTTATTCTCTTGGAGCACTTCAGTCAAGTGCACAGATGTGGCACAGGAGCTGATAGAAGGAATTACGCTATTCCTGAGGGTTTAGTGGAGCTATTGCATGGATACTTCAGTTAGAACTCATGTGACAGAGTTTGGTGGAGTTATTGAGGTAGTTGATGGAGTTGTGTTCAGTTTAACTGAGTTAAACATAGTTGATCTAGTTGTATCTAGTCTAACTGATTAATACACTAGTGAGAGTGGTGTGAATTAATTATTAATTAATTCACTAATTATTAACTCATTAATCAACTAAATAATACATCAGTTAACTACAGTGCATGGACAGTTTCAGTGGAGACTAGTGAAGAGGTAGGTGAAAGAGCAGTGTGACTATCAGTTGTGACTATAGTGTTGCATGATTTGCAACACACAGTGGTTGGAGATGCCAATGAGGATTGCGTGAGCAAGTCTGGACCAATTCGAGTTCATTCAGAGCCATTCTTCAGCAATGATTGTGAAATATAGGCAGGCTAGCAAGTGGCAGAGATTGGAGCATGAGATTTGCTAGATCAGACCTGATTAGTGTGTAGCAATTGGAGATTGTACTGAGAGCTTGTGAGGAGCTTTGTATGATGATTGTTACATGATCTCTATGACATATAATATACAGATATTTGGGGGTTTTCATCTTTAAGCTTTCCTATAAAATATTGTGTTCATATGTGTGAATGTTTATGGTTTTAATGTGTGCATGCAATTGAATTTATTTCTGCAATTAATGATCAATGGTAAAAGAGATTATGTATTGTGCATGAATTCAAATAGTGTGTGATCAGGAGAATCTCGGATGTATAACATATCCTTTATATAATTTCTACAATGGTGTTATCAGTCTTCTCTAACTGCTGGATTAGTTCGGGGGTCCACTCTGTGATCCGCTCATCCTTCCAACACTTCTGAAATTCTATCAGCTTTGCGAGCCACTCCTGGAGCTCAATCGCAATTGTTACAAATAAGATCTCGTAGATCTCTATAAAAATGTACTTATTCTTCCACTCTTCGGTGGTCAACCTCTCACTACGATTCTCTTTTACAGCAAATTCTTGAACTTGCTGTTCAAACCAGTCATCAATTTCCATTTTCTCAGGCTTCCAGTATGGCCTTGGAATTACCCGATCCCTTTCTCAAAATGCTCCAGGTCCCGACAATGGAACAATTTGTTGGCTTGAGGGGTCCTGACCCAGGTTCAGAGGTTCAAGGTTTGCCATAAAATCCCTATACTACTGGCCCTTTCGACAGTGACCTGCTTGCGTAGGCATAAGTCTCACCCGAAGTAGTATGGGTGGGTACTGGAACCAGGTTTCCGCACCCTGGGAGAGGGTAGGCAAGTCAAGCCAAGCTGCGTTCAGTCTTATAGCAACCCAATCTTATATTATAGAGGCTAGATCTACAGATTCCCTTTGCATCCACGTACTTAATCACAATGATACTCACAGTAATCAACAGATCATAAAGATAACACAGTTATTCCATATCTTCTTGCAGAAAATGTAACAGAACAATCCCAGATCACAGCATAAACAAGTAACACAAGTATATTCACAACTTAAATAAATAACACATCAACATATATTAATCAACGAAGCATCATAGAGTAATTCCAACATATTCAAATATCAAACAATACTTCCACATTCATTAATCCTTCAGATCCACTTACAATACCCAAATCCCAACCTGCGCACACAGCAGCAGGGTCCGCACACAATAGGACTGGGAATATCTGTGCACACAGCAACAGGATTCCTTCCCTAACAACCCTAACCAGACCTATCACTTCGCACTTATCATCAATATCTTATCATTCTTAATCTGTCTTACAACTCAAAAAGGTTCAACTACTTATACTATTTTAGCCTACACATCCAATGGTCTGCAAACTGTGGTTTGCGGACTCTTGGTGTACCCTTGACCCATTTACAATACTTTAGGGGCTTTGACCCACCCTAAAACCCCTGTGTTAGACTAAATATAATCAAAATATACAAAATGGACCAGTTTCACAGCTTGCAGGAGACCCTGTTCCAACACCCCCTTATAGGTTTAAGTATGGATAAAGTATCTACTCGAATTTGAGGGTTATAAATTTTGAGGCTCCTCCAAAAGGAGAGTATCAAGTGAAAATTGGGAATAATTTACTTCTTTGGTATTCCTGGAAATGCTTAGCCTAGGAAGAGAACCCTCCATGCAAGAAACCTCAATATTTCTACTTGGACTCTTTACAATAAGAAGATAAATCATGGCAGAAAGGGGAAATCCTTTCCATAATCTTCTGGTTCTGCAAAGATGGGGAACGGACGGACATTCACCAAAGGGGCTATCCAAGGTCATCAACACATGCAGTGGTCCATTGAATAAACTCATCACTAACTAGCCATAGAAACGAATAACTTACCTGGTCAACGGTGTTGGCCATGTCTAACTTAATGACCAACCCGGATTCTCCCCACATTTAACTTGAATGGATTGCCTCTTGAACCAAGATAATATTTTCAAGAATCTATCTTTGA
>JAXQQM020063178.1:0-54991 GCA_034641835.2 Pinus albicaulis
AAATTTTATCATTCCACTAGCCTTATGCAAAAAATTCACTCATTGATGGTAACCCTAGTCATAAAACCTCACTCTCCCTCAAAAATTCACATTGTTGGCCCACCTTCATGTCTTGCTGAGTATAAATTAGTTTTGAAAGCTCATTTCACTATGTAATTATGTCAGTCAAAGTCAACATGGATTATGGTCATTCAAGTTCCATTTAGGTCACTAGGTTTCATTTTTAAAGGTTCAATAATACTCCTATTTCATCTCAATAAGGTCAACAAAAGTGAAAGAGTAATTGAATAATACTTCTTTATCATTTGAAAAATATTTTTCAGCGTTTATATATGATTTTTAAAGGTTGTAATTATGGTTTCAAATTATTATTTTCATACCAAAATGTAATTTTATTCAAAACAGAGATGTAATTTATTTTTATTTTTTATGTAATTTTATGCTCATTTTATGTAATAAGTACTACCCAAAGCTGCCAACTCAAACTCATATGCCAAACTGAAGATCAGCAAAATGAAAATGTAAAGAGTGCCAAACTCCAGCACATCAACCTACAAAGAATAAAATCAAAGTGAAAAAGGTATTCAACAAAGTTTTCAAAGGTGAAATGAAACATTAGAAAAGTGGGTTTTAAATTAAAAGATTAATTTCATTCAAATGTTAAAGCCTTCTTGAAATAAAATTCAAACTCATTTTTATCCTACCATCGTTGAGCACACTCCAAGAGGGAAATATTTCGAATTTCTTGGCGAAAATTTGCAAAAAAGAGAGCAGAGAGCGCACTTTCTTCTGCGAGGGCGCACTCTCTTATGCCAGGGCACACTCTCTCCTGCCAGGGTGCACTCTCTTCTATGAGGGTGCACTCCCATCTACCAGGGGGCACTCTCTTCTTCAAGGGCGCACTCCCTTCTCTGAGGGCGCACTTGACCAGGAAAGCTAGAAACTCATTCAAAGCAAAAAATCACTTCCTAAGCTTCAAAAACCTTCTCATTGACCCCCAACAAGTGAGTAAGAGCTAATTCTGTCAGTTATTATTTTTCATCAAGTTCATTTGTTGGGTGTTGTGGAATTTGTGTTAGAATTTGGTGTTTAAATAATTTTAAAACCCTAGTATCACCCATTGCACTCTTAATTCCCTAAATCACATCTCCCTACACCTTCATACCCTTCCTACATTGAAAAATACCAATTCCTAAACCCTTGTATTACAAATCCCCTTTCCCTAACCCTTTTTCCAAATACCCTAAGGCTTAAGTGCTACAACTACCTAGGCTCCTAACCCCAAACCTATAGATAATTTCCCCATCCTAAATTTCACCATATCACTACTCCCTATGCCCTTTCCCATTTCATAAATCCCTAGCATCATCTCCCTCAAATTCAATTTCCCATTCCTCATTCCTAAGACCACTTTCGACCATCATCACACTCCCTAGGTTTTTGACTTTAAAACATCATGATAGAAGAAGAGAACAAATCATACAGTGAGTGAGAAGAAACAGACGCTAGAAGGCCACATAAAGGGAGTGTTAGCCCCTATAAATTTTGTCATACCCAATGGTGGCTAATTTTGTCTTTAAGACTTCAAGAGATAGTTTCCTTTGAAAATTTATCATCTTTTAAAGTCTTATGATGATTATTACCCTTTGAGTTAATCTTCACTGTTGTTTCACTATTAATCCTAAAGAACCTTGTTGTTTACCAAGAGAAAAAACTGCTAATAAAACCCCATTTTCCATCATTTCACTCCTCCTTTCACCCATTTTTCCCTTTCATAAAATCCCTCAAAAACACCTTCACTTAAACTCAAAACATCAAAACCCTATTTTTAAACCTTATATCTCCCTCTGATTTCGTTAAAAACCCCTCCTTTCATCTATCGGAACCTTCATTTTGGCTTAAAAAACACTATTTTTGGGCCTAAATCAGCCTTTTGCATTATAAAGAGTTAATCCCCCAAGGGCTTATATCCTTTAGCCCCCGCCTCATATGGCCGAAGCCCTAAATCGGGCGCTTAAAGGCCTACAACCCTCTTCTAAACCCTTCTTTCCTTTTTTTTTTCATTTCCCCGACGTTTTGATTTAAATGAATCTAGATCGTTGATCTCTGCAGATCAACGGCCATCGGGCCTAATCCCTCCGCCCTTATGCATGCCTTTCCATTTTCCCCTTTCAATACATCTGCTCCTTCTTTAAATCTTGACTGCCCGGTCATTAGATCCTACGATCGGGACTTAACCCGATGAGCCAACACCATGGACCCCGCCAAAGCTTTTAACCCCGCATCTATCTGCCTGTCGCGCTCATTCCACGCCGTTGGATCTTCTGCCCACCATCCGACGGTTAGAAACACATATCGCGTGATTTTAACCTAGCACCTATTCACTACGCGATAAATCCATGTCACCATAGATCCCACTCCATTTACTGCTCTGCATCTTGCCCTCCATCGCATTTTATCCGTGTCGTTCGATATATACTTGATCATCGAAACGGAACCATAATCCATATCCACATAATTTTTTTCCACCTTATGATGTGCTATACACGCGTGTGGGAGTTTTTCAAAATACACGTGTCGGACATTGTATGGAATCACGTTTCAAAATCCCAGCGCTGCCCCCAAATCTTTGCGAAAACCGTTTCACGGTTCCGAAACCACTTCTTCCCAATTCGCACCATATTTTAAATTTAAACCGGTTTAACTTAGCGGAGTTTTCTCCTTTGATGCTACATTCATCCATCCTCTTTGCTCCGTACTTCCCACGAACCCTCTAAGTAGTGAAACCAATACTTGAGGATTTTGGTGTGTGTTTTAATAGGGTTTGATGGAATTCAAAGATAAAACCCTCATGAGATGATTAAACTTTTATTAGCCCAGGGATGACAATCTTCATTGCAGTTTGTACAACTTAAAGGGGTTTTGAAGTACTATTGACATGTTTTAAGAAGGTCGATAAGTCATGATCATCGGCGTTCTAAACAAATTTTCCAACAAACCCTCTGCACACCTGCAAACAACAAACACAGTCAGAGTTAATTAAATGAAAGAATATCAGTGTCAAAAATGAAGATTATGGCTTAATCAAGCCTAAACATAGATCCAAAGATAAATCACTGTGTTTATGAAACAGAGAATCAGATCAGTCGAAGGAAGCCTCGAATGCCACATCACAGGGGCTAATTGAATCCCCAGCCTACCAAAAATGCCACCATAACCTCTCTACCCAGCCATCCGATGTGACCATCGATAAACTAACATGAGGCTAAAGACAACTAACAATTGTACAAACAAAGGAAGATATTTCAAGCGTAAATTAAAAATTTATTTGTAAAGATAAGAAGAGCCTTAAAGTCAATCTTCTTACCCACTAAGCCTAAAAATCAAGAGTAAATGAAATATATTTGTAATTCAATGCATTCCTGCCTTATGCCTTGCATGGTTTTCAAGGCTAGGAGTTGAATTTAGTATAGAATTAATTACACTTCAACCCTAGGAACTCTTCCACCTCCTCATTTCCTTATAAAATCTCCTTGAGAATCACATTGTAAAGGGTTGGTTGGTCACTAGTTGTAACATTGGAACTCTTTGAAATAATACATAGTCTGTTCGAAGTTGAGGAAGAAATTGAAGTCTTGGAAGCTTGATGATGTTGTGACATGCTTGTTCTTAAGAAGGCTCTATCATTGGATCCCTGAGCTTGGTTGTTGGTGATGTATTCTGAATTGTCTACTGTCTTTCCTATTTTCATTATGTTTCATAAATTCTTACTACAGTAGGATGAAAAGTTTAGGCTAAGAAATGACTCCTAGAAGCACCTTAGACCTGTTTATCCTTCACTGTTTTATGTTTTCTTCTGCTGAGGCATTTTAGAGTCTTTAATCATTCTCTTGAACCCTTATGCTTGTTTATTTCTCAAATAGTTCAAATAGTTGGTTCCAACATGATTTATGGTTTTCCCTGCTTGTCTGTTGCCACTTGAAAGATGTTTTTGAAGTCTCCCTTTGAATTACCATTGTTTATAGTTTTCCAAAGAGGTATGTTTTGATCATACCCTTTGTTCCTGCTTAAATAGTTGTTTTAAAGGTCTTTCTATTTGTAATTATGGATGTTTAGGCGTTCCCTCTTCTATGACTGCAGTTATCAGTGAATCTTTCATGTTTTCTAATTCCTTTGAAATAAAATATTTGAGGAAATAGGGTGTTCCCTGAATCTTAGATTTCATTTTAGAAGTTGTCTTGAAGTCATTATTTGCTTAAAGTGTGGTTTGTGGAATTCATGGTTAGCCCTGTCTATCAAATGCCTCTTTATGTTCAAGTTATGTTTTCAAGTTCCCTTTGTTGAGAATACAAACTCTCTTTCAAAATCATTAATGTCCATCTCATTCACAAAACTAAAGGATCCTATGGCCAAGTTAGATTTTCCCTTTGATATCCCATATCCATTGATAAGTTTTTCATAGACCTCTTCTTGACTCCATTTCCCAATGAACCTAACACTTCTTCTTTCTATCTATACTACCTAGACCTTTTATGTTCTGTTATGCCAATTAAACCAAACAAACACTTGCACTTAATAACTAGTCTAAAATCAATACTTAAAATCAAACAAGATATACCTTTGCAAACAAATAATTTGCGAGATCCCTCTCTGAGAATAGGAGGACTAGATCATGGAACTCTAAAGATTGGTTCTGATGTTGCCTTGTATTTTGGTTACCCAATCTATCAAAACACAGGACCCCAACATAATGGCGATCACGGTGGGACCTATTGAGTATATAGTTGCTTGAATACCTCTTAAAACTCTTTAGGCCCTTAATTTGACAAAGAATATCCTGGGATTTGTTATCCCACCTCATCACCAGCATAATGGCGATCACGGTGGGACCTATTGAATCTATGATAGCCTAGAAAACTAGTATAAACTCTTTAGTCCTACAAATCTCTAAGAAAGTCAGTTAGTAAGCCATATAATAGACCCTATTTGTTTGAGCACCTTAGCTAAGTGTTGAAATTAGACATAGGAAATTCTCATAGGCATAGAAATATATAAAATCCAAAAATATTTCAGATTGGCTTCATAATAAACATGGTGGTGGAACCATAAAACATTTTACCTTCAAAAAAGCTAGAAAGTTTCCACCTGGCGACTCCGCTAGCCCCAGTAGGCCTATTAAACATCTAAGTCTCCATATCTCTTTAGGACTATGTTAAACAACCTTGAGGAAGTTTAGAAACCTATTCTCATACTATAATATTCATTGTGAGAGGAAAAACTTTCAAAACAGTCCCCAAAAACTTTAGCCTCTCTCATTTTTGAAAAGCAGTCTGGCTTCACATAGGATCATCACTAGATCTCATCCAGACCCTAATCCTCCTACAATAGTTGACAATCCAGAGAGAATTTTGTGGCAGAATTCTAAGTCTGAAAAATCAGCTACTGATAGGAGCCTCTTAAGAACAAAATCTATCCCTGAAAACCTTGTTGTCTTAGAGGATTTACACTTTGACTTACTTCATACAAAGAACATATTTAGAAGCAGGCCTTAAAGTGATTTAAACCAAGCTTATCTTGAAACTACAGATTTTCATCAGAGCTTTAGTAGTGAAGCCTCACCTTCTACTCCTCCTGATTCCCAGCTTCTTCACCACTTCAGCCTCTTCCATAACAAATCTGCTCAAAACCAGTTTGCTGGCTCAAGTGTTTCTTCCACTCCAATCCATACTACCACTGTTCAAAACACCCCATCTCATCCCACTTTCCCTCTTGTCAATCCACCTCTTGTAAATCCACCTTTCTTTCCAACCATGGCAACATGGTATGCCCCACTAGTGTTAGCACAACCTATGGTTCCCTTACCAAATGACTATCAATCTAAAATTCCCTATTTCACTGCAAATGAACCTACTACTACCCAGCAGCATGTAGACAAAATGAATGATGCATTTGATTACATGGAGATAGATTATGAGATCATTAAGATGAGAATCTTTGCCCAAAGTTTAGGACGAGAGGTTAAGAAATGGTTAAAAAACTTAGCTCCTCACAGCATAAATGATATCCCTTCTCTATATCAAGCTTTCCTAAATAAATGGGAAATCAGAAAAAGCTCTCTCCAAATCCTTTCAGACTATACTAATCTCAAAAGGAATACTGGGGAAATTGTTCATGATTACTGCACTAGATTCAATAGTGTGTATAATACACTTCCTCTAGACATGAAGCCTCCACTAGGCTTAGCCTTGGATAAATTCCCAGAAGGCTTTGACCCTAAAATGGCCTACCAGCTAAGAGAAAGAGATCCCTCAATCTTAGAAGATATGCAAAGGGGAGCCATGAGTGTGGAGGCAAATATGATTGAGAAAAGAGCTAGGTTGAGAGCGGAAAAAAGAGTTACATACAAGGATGATATCATGCCATCAACTTCAGCATCAGATAATAAAATTGAAAACTTAGTAAAGGTAATGCAGAGGATGCTTGAAAAGATAAATCTGAATGAGAGAGTTCCTCCTAGAGAAAACCAAAAGAGGAATAGAAACCAAAATATTAGAAGAGACCCTAATCAAGATAGGTAAAGAGATAATGACTAATAGATTAGGCCTCCTTTTAAAAAAAAATATGTTGATCAAGAAGAAGAAAGGGAAGTTGAAAGGTTGGAAGAAGATCATGTAAACTTGATAGGATTTGATGGTGAGACAGATGTTTTTCTCACTGAATAAGAACAAGTATTCTTCTCTTCAGAACAAAATGAATACAATTATGAGGATTCTGAAGATTATAGATTGGGGTTTCAGAACGCAATCATAGAGGTACATAAATAGTATTATCTAAGAAGCAAAGGGAACCTAGATAGTTCAGAAGATAAAAACGCTAGCACTACCATTAGGAAAAATGCAGAAAATCAGCCTAAGAAAACAACAGAGAAACCGAACATTTTGACTTAAAAAATAGATTTAAACAATGAGAAAAGCAACCAACCAAATGTTGAACAAAGCAGCCCTAGCACTTCAGCTAGTTGCCTTAACAAAATTTTCCCAAATAGCAGTCCAAAAAAAGTTAAGCAAATCAGAATTTCTGAAAGGAATTCAATTGAAAAAAAAGATGTAAATATGACAAAATCAATAGTTCCTTTCAGCCTTGAGGGAGAGATTGCAAAGATAAAAATTACCATACCTCTAGCTGAACTAGTAACCCAAGAAGTGTACAAAAACCAAGTTTTGAAAGCTTTGAACTTAGGAAGTGACACTGATACGTTAAACTTGACAGATGACAAACCTGAGTTGTTGTTTGGTCCAGAAGTTGAAGGAAAATACCAAGAAGGAGTTGTCCCTCCCTTCTATGTTAGTTTGAATATACATGATAGGATATTACACAATGCAATGTTAGACTCTAGAGCTTCACATAATCTTATGCCCAAAGTAGTAATGGAAAGCTTAGGCTTAGAAATTACTAAACCATACAAGGATTTGTATTCCTTTGATTCAAGCAGAGTCAAATGCTTGGGTTTAATCAAAGATTTATGTGTTAACTTATCTCAAATCCCTGCTAAGAGTCTAGTAATGGACATAGTAGTAGCTGACATTCCCCCAAAGTATGGCATGCTTTTATCAAGATCATGGGGAGCCAAACTTCAGGGAAGCCTTCAAATGGACATGTCTTATGCCACCATCCTATTTTTTAACCAAAACAAAAGATTATATAGGGAATTTCACATGAAATACATGGTGAGCAACATAGATAAACCAAACAACTCTCCAATATATTCCATTCAATCAAGTCTAGATTCCTATATCTTGTACAATGAAGACCAAATCACTCAATAAGAAAAGGAAAACAAGGAGGAAATCAGTTTACCAGAACAATCAGAACTTCCCTCAAATCAGATACAAAACATTGGCAATCAACAGCAACAAGAAAAGGAAAATGAGGCAGATATACTTTGGACAATAAAATTTGATGGATATTGTAATAAAACAAGTGCAGGGGTAGGTGTATGGATTCAAAATACAAATTAGAGTTATTCATATAAACTAGATTTTCCATGCACCAACAATATTGTTGAATATGAAGCACTTCTCCTTGGCTTACAGTTGCTTAAACAATTAGAAGCCTAGAAAATATCAATCCTAGGAGATTTTGAACTTATCATAAGATAAATCAAAGGAGAATATTCATCTAAACACCCAAGACTTAGAGAATATCGAAATGCAACTCTTGATTTATTAAAGACATTTGAAAAATATGAACTCATTTTCATTCCAAGAGCACAAAATCATCTAGCAAATGAACTTTCTTTCACTGCCAGCAATTGCCAAGTACCTCAGATAAATGAACATCTCAACATAAAGGTAAAAAAAAGGCCTGCAGTGCCTGACAATGAGGACCAATGGCAAGTATTTGACTCTGACAAACACATAGATGATTTCCTAAAATCAGAAAATGATTTTGCCATATCAACGTTAGAAACCAACCATGAAGAAAACTATTTGGATAATGAACAAATCCCAGAAACAGAAATGACATATTCTACTGATATAAAGCATGGTGAGAATATTTTTGAAGCAGAATTGATTGACAACGCAGATCAGAAAGACTTGGAAGTTTTACAATGCAAGAATGATACAATTCCAAGAGGTCTCACACCTTTAGAACACCTTTTTGACTTTAATGATGTAGCCAAAGAACCAAGAATGGAGTCTATGGGAACAGATATAGAAAAACATAACATAGGCAGCCTAGCAAAACCCAAGATGATCAAACTATATAGCACACTCCCAACTCATATAAAACTACAATACATAGAGCTATTCAAAGAATTTAGAGATGTGTTTGCTTGGGGATACAAAGATCTGAAATCTTATGACACTAGCATCATTCAACACAAAATTCCTCTTAAGGAAAATAAAAAACCTTTCAAACAAAAACTAAGGAGAATAAACCATGTTTTATTACCTTTAGTCAAGAAAGAAATTGAAAAAATATATGATGCTGGGATTATAGTACCCCTTAGATATTCAGAATGGGTGTCAAAACTAGTTTCTGTTAGGAAGAATACAGGGGAAATCAGGCTCTGCATTGACTTTAGAAATCTAAATAGAGCCTCCCTGAAAGACAAATACCCCTGACCCAAAATGGACCATATACTTCAAAGGGTAGTTGGATAAAAAATAATATCACTGTTGGATGGGTTCTCAGGTTACAATCAGGTGTTAGTGCTCCCAAGTGATCAACACAAAACTGCTTTTACTACACCTTGGGGCACCTTTATGTATGTCAAAATTCCATTTGGTTTGATGAATGCAGGGGCCACCTTCCAAAGGGCCATGGACATAGCCTTCTCAGAAGACATTGGCTATTTTATAATCATTTACCTTGATAACATAACTTTCTTCTCAATGACAGATGAAGAACAATTGATTCAATTAAGAAATTTTTTTGAGAAATGTAGGATATTTGGCTTATCTTTGAACCCCAAAAAGACACTCTTTTGTCTCCAAGAAGGCAAGCTTCTTGGTCACATAATTTCAGAAGAGGGAATCATAGTAGACCCTAAAAGGATTGATGGCATATTGAAAATTAACCATCCAAGAAGCCTCAAAGAATTACAATCTTTCATTGAAAAGATTAATTTTTTGAGGAGGTTTATCCCCAACCTTGCTGAGCTATTAAGAAACATTACAAACATGCTTAAGAAAGAGGTAGGTGTGAAATGGACTACACAAGCTAAACAATCATTTGAACTGGTTAAACAAGCTCTCACTCAAACACCAGTCTTGATTAGTCCAGATTTCACCAAAGACTTTTATATCTTTTCTTTTGCATCCGAACATACAATAGCTATAGTATTACTTCAAAAGAATGATTTGGGGCAAGAAAAACCAATATCGTTTTTTAGTAGGGCCTTAAGAGATGCTCCTCTCAAATATAACATCATGGAGAAGCAAGCCTTAGCATTAGTGAAAGCATTAAAGGACTTTAGAGTCTACATTTTACACTCTCACATAATTGCTTTTGTTCCACATACTGTTGTCAAGGATATTCTAAGTCAAGACCCTGATGGTAAAAGGGGAAAATGGATTGCTACTATTCTTGAATATGACTTAGAAATCAGGCCCACCAAACTGATTAAAGGGCAGGGATTAGCAAAACTCATGGCTGAGTCAAACTTCCAAGCACTAGATATGAATATGGTGGATGTGTTGGAAGAAATAGAAGAATTCACTGCCCCTTTCATTGAAAAAACATTTCTGAATTCTCCTTGGTATGCTGACATCATTTATGTGCTTTTATATCTAAATGCCCCTCCTTCTTTGTCTAAAACTAAAGCTAGATTTTTGAAACAGAAGGCTTTGAATTATTGCATATTAGATGGGGTATTATATTGGAAAAATGTTGTTGGAATTTTTCTTAAATGTTTACTTGAGGATGATGCAGAAAAAATCATGCATGAGTTGCATGAAGGAGAATATGGAGGACATCTTTTCTGGAAGACCACAGCAAATAATGTCCTCAAATCTGGTTATTATTGGCCCACCCTTTTCCCATACACTCAGAATTTAGTCATGTCTTGCCATAAGTGTCAAATTTTTGATGTAAAAAGAAAGCTCCTTCCCTTACCATTACATCCCATCAGTGTTGAGGCACCCTTTCAACAATGGGGCTTGGACTTCATTGGGTAAATTCACCCATCTTCATCAGCCCAACATAAGTGGATCCTCACTACGGCTGATTATTTTACCAAGTTGATTATTTTATTTTACCAAGTTCCTTGAAACAAATATCCTATCCAGATTCGGTTGTCCTAGAAAAATCATAACAGAGAATGCTACTGCCTTCAAGTCTAAAAGAATGGTTGATTTCTATTATAAATACCACATTACCTTGGGCCACTCTACTGCCTACTATCCTCAAGGAAATGGATTTGTTGAATCCTCCAAAAAGAGCCTCATCAATATCATCAAAAATTTGTTGGAGTAGAATCAGAAATCATGGCACAGTAAGCTGGTTCATGCCTTATGGGATGATAGATTAACTACAAAGAAGTCAATAAATATGTCCCCCTATCAGTGGGTCTATGGCATGGATGCAGTATTCCCAACATCATTAGGAGTTCTAGTCATGAAACTCCTTCAAGAAGTGCGAACTGAAGAAAATGATATGCAGAGAAGAATCAACCAAACAATTCATTTATAGCAGTCTAGAGAAGAAGTCTATGAAAGAACACAACTAATCCAAGAAAATATCAAGAAACTGTTTGATAAAAGGACTAAGGCAAATCATTTCCAAGTTGGAAATATAGTTCTTAAATGGGATTCAAGAGGGGAAGAGAAGGGAAAATAGGGCAAGTTTGAGAACTTGCGGAAAGGGCCCTATGTTATTCATTCTGAGAGGGGTCATAATGCATTTTTCTTGAGAAAGTTGAATGGAGAAGATTTATACGGAGGTCTTGTCAATGACAGGATGCTCAAGCATTACTTCTATCAAGAGTCATGAGTTTCAAAGATTTTTTACTTTCCATTGTAAATTATCATTGTCTGAACATTGCATTCAAATTTAGAAAAATAAAAATACAAAAAAAATAGAAAATAAAAGAGGGCAGATAAAAACAAGAAAGGTACAACCCCATACCAAAAAAGAGAGACAAAATCTGAAAGTGTGCAAGTTCAAATGTCACTTTTAAAATAAACACTTCTAGTTAGTCATACAGCTTAATCATGACTAATTAGATTTTAAATTTACTGCTGATAGGTTAGTGAATTAGATCAGACAAACAACACAATCTTGGCTTATTAGTAAGGTAGATTAGGATAGAGGAAACAAAGGTTCAAAACAAATTCAATATCTGAACCTATGAATCTCAAAAGAAGAATAGCTTTAATCAGATTAAATCTTGAGCCAAAGATAGAAAGCAAATTGGTTCCAACATGCTCAAAACTTGGACTAGAAAAGAAGAAAGAAAGACAACTCAAAAGAATCAAAATCAGAGCTGAAGAAATAATGAAGGATGTTTTAGTTTTCAAATTTTAAAACCTTCACAATTTTGTTTTTAATTTTCTGCAAAATTTAGTCTATGTGCATCTTATTTTTATGCCATAGACCAACAACAAGTCAGACTGATTAATCCTGGCTTGACTGTTTTTAAATTTCCTATCCTAGAATTTAGAGAATAAAGGTCTGTCAGACAGTCTAATCCTGACAGATAGTAGTTAGGTAGAGAATTTATGAACTCAACTATTTAAACTGAGTTCATGGTGAAATAAGAGTAGAGATAGATTAGTTTCCTATTTTCAAAAATAATAAAATGTTGATGAAGAGAGTTTGCTAGTCCAAATGCACTCTGAAAGAAGAAAAAATGTTAGGATCATTAGGAATGGGTAGGTAGAGATGTTGTTTTGATAGAATTCCATTGTTTCATATTGCTGCAGAGATCATCAAATCAAAGAAAGTTCAGCGAAAGAAAAAAAAATTGGCTGCCCAATGGATGAAGGAAATGGTTTACTAAAAATCCAGAGATTAATAGCTGAGGTTCTGGACACCTAAAAAAACCAACTGTCCTCCCCAAGTGGAGCCACTGTTAGACACCTATAAATTTTTTCATACCCAATGGTGGCTAATTTTGTCTATTAAACCTTCAAGAGATAGTTCCCTTTGAAAACTTATCATATTTTGAAGTTTTATAATAATTATTACCCTTTGAGTTAATCTTCACTACTGTTTCACTATTAATCCTAAAGAACCTTGCTGTTTACCAAGAGAAAAAACTGCTTATAAAACCCCATTTTCCATCATTTCACTCCTCCTTTCACCCATTTTTTCCCTTTCATAAAATCCCTCAAAATCCTTTCATTTAACCTCTAAATCATCAAAAGACCCTTTTTAAACCTTATATCTCCCTCTGATTTGGTTTAAAACCCCTCCTTTCATCTATCAGAACCCTTATTTTGGCTTAAAAATCACTATTTTTCGGCCTAAAAATCAGTTTTTTGCACTATGTAGGTCTTAAGCCCCCGAGGGCTTATGTACTTTAGCCCTTTCCTCATACATCCAAAGCCCCGCAATTGGGTGCTTAAAACTTCAAACCTTCGTGCCAAAACCCATTTTTCCTTCTATTTCTTCATTTCTGACTTTATGTTTTTTAATGGATCTGGACCATTGATCTTTGCAAATCAACGTCCGTCGGGCACTCATCCTTCCACCCTTACCCATGCCTTACCTTTTCCTCCATCCATATATTAACTCCTTCCTTTAAATCTCCACCATTCATTCCGGAGATCCTATGATCGGGATTAAACTCGATAGGCCAACACCCATCCACCCCGCAACAAAATTACTGACGCACTCCGGGCCCACTCTAATTCACCCTCATGACTATTGAGTTATCGCGCTCCATGATAGCCGTTGATCTATGCTCCTTTCACCAGATCAACAGTCACAATCCCATCGCGCGCCGTCGAGCCCTATGTCCCGCCATACATCCTCCATGCAGCTTGCCCTCCATCGCGTTTTATCTGCGTCGTTCGATCTCCCGACGATCATCCGATGGACCATAATTCATATCGTGTAATTTTTTGCCACGCTTAGCAATGCGCTACTTCCGTGCGATATGTGAAGTTTTCAAAATACACGTGTCAGACGCTGTATGGAATCACGTTCCAAAAGAAATTACCGCCTACCCCCCCAAATGTTGTGCCAAAACCATTGATGGTTTTCCGAAACCACTTTTCCTGAAATTCTCGCCATATTTAGAATTTAAACCTTGTTTCTGTGTTTTTCATAGAAACGTGTCCTCTACTACAAATTTCTCCATTCGCACAACTCCAGACCGCCTCCATAAACCCTCCAAAGCAGTTTTAAAACCAAATCATCGCAGGATGTAAATTAATTTTTGTTTGTTTCATGCAGGTTTTGTAAGTTAAAGGGTAAAACCCTCCCGCAGATGATTACACTATTATTAGCCGAGCATGATGATCCTCATGGCTTTTGGTACCACTTAAAGGATTTTGAAGTGCTAATTACATGTTTAAGAAGGTTGATAAGTCATGATCATCGACTTTCTAAACAAATTTTCCAATAAACCCTCTGTGCACCTGCAAATAGCAAACACAGTCAGCAATCAATTAACAAAGGGTATCAGTGTCAAAGATGAAGATTATGGATAAATCAAGCCTAAAAACAGATCTAAAGATAAACCACTATGTTTATGAAACATAGAAATATCAATCGAAGGACACCTCGGACCCACATCAAAGGGGCTAATTGATTCCCCAGCTACTATATTGCCACCTTGCAGCTTTTTGCCTCAAAGGCATACCCAGATCAAATATCAGTCCTAAACATTAAGGCTTAAGACAGCTAACAGTTATTGCAAACAAAGGAAGATATTTCAAACTGTCATTAAAGTTATTGAAAAGATAAGAAAATGCCTTAAAGTCAATCTTTTTACCCACTAAGCCTGAAAATCAGAAACAGAGTAAATAAAACAGAGTTAGAATTAAATGAATTCCTGCCTTATGCCTTGCATGTTTTTCAAGGTTAGGAGTTTCATTTAACATAGCATTAATGATATTCAAGCCCTAAAACTATTCCACCTCCTCTTTTATTCTATAAATACTTCTGAAGAAGATGAGAAGTTGTTGGTTGGTTGGTCACTAGTTGTAACACTGAAATTCTCTAAAATAATACATAGTCTGTTTGAAGTTGAGGAAGAAATTGAAGTCTTGGAAGCTGGATTATGTTGTGACATGCTTGTTCTTGAGAAGGCTCTATCATTGGATCCCTGAGCTTGACTGTTGGTGATGTATTTTGAACTGTCTGTTGTTTTTCCTGTTTTCATTATGTTCCATAAATTCTTACTACAGTAGGGTGAAAAGTTTAGGCTAAGAAATGACTCCTGGAAGCACCTTAGACCTGTTTATCCTTCACTGTTTTATGTTTTCTTCTGCTGAGGCATTTTAGAGTCATTAATCATTCTCTTGAACCCTTATGCTTGTTTATTTCTCAAGTAGTTCAAATAGTTGGTTCCAGCATGATTTATGGTTTTCCCTGCTTGTCTGCTGCCACTTGAAAACTGTTTTTGAAGTCTCCCTTTGAAGTACCATTGTTTACAATTAGCCAAGGAGGTCTGTTTTGATCATACCCTTTGTCCCTGCTTGAACAATTGTTTTAAAGGTGTTTATAGTTGTGATCATAGATTTTTTAGGTGTTCCTTCTTCTATGACTGCAATTATCAGTGAATATTTCATGTTTTCCAATTCATTTTAGATGAAATATTTGAGGAAATATGATGTACTCCTGAATCTTAGATTTCATTTTAAAAGTTGTCTTGAAGTCATTATTTGCATAAAGTGTGGTTTGTGGAATTCATGGTTAGCCCTGTCTATCAAATGAATCTTTATGTTCAAGTTATGTTTTTAAGTTCCCTTTGTTGAGAATTCAAACTCTCTTTCAAAATCATTAATGTTCATCTCATTTACAAAACTAAAAGGATCACATGGCTAAGTTAGATTTTCCCTTTGATATCCCATATCCATTTATGAGTTTGTCATAAACCTCTTCTTGAATCCATTGCCCAATGAATATGACACTTCTTCTTTCTATCTCTCTTGCTTAGATCTTTCATTTTATCTTGTACCCGATTCAACCAAACAAACACTTGCACTTAATAACTAGTCTGAAATCAATACTTAAAAGAAAACAAGACATATCTTTGCAAACAATTTGAGACATCCCTCTCTAAGCATAGGAGGACTAGATCCTAGAACTATAAAGATTGGTTATGATGTTTCCTTATCTTTTGGTAAGCCAATTTATCAAAACACAGGACCACAACAACATCGAGGGGAGGAATTCTTCATGAGAAGCTAGGTGTCTCACCATTGCTGCTATAGGTCCCTGATTGAGAGGGAGCCTAGTGATCAGTTTCTTACTTGGAATAAACAGGGAAATTCCTGAGAATGAGCCTAGGTACATTCCTTTTATATGAATGAGTACATTCCCTTGTGGAATAGGTCTTCCCTGGCTGAGAGGGAGAGATAGAAACATCATTCTAGTCTTCACTTGGGAAGACATAATGTACGATTGGGTGATAATATGGAATTTGATACTCTTTTAGAATGTGTTAGGAAGAGTAGTTCGGGACCAATATTCTTTGAGGGCTAGCTACCCAAGAGAAGAATAGTCCAAGAAGGTTACTTTGGGAACATTCGGGTGGAGTATGTACCTTGGAAAGACAATGACTATGGTTTCTATAAGTCATGTGTCTCACCAACATTGTAGCCCATTTTCTCATTGAGAGATGGGGTTGTTATTCAAGGCCTTGCACTAGGAAACTGTTGGTTGATATGATGCTATATATATATGCGATTACCAATCCGATTATTCTTATGAGAGAGTATTCTTCAATTTTGAAAGTGACCATGTACCTATATGAATACCTCCCTAGTTAAGAGGGGAGTGTTGAAAAGTGTAACTAGAGTCGAGTCTTCATATTGACTATGTAATTATGTATTTTATAAAGAAGAAGACAAAGATAATAAAATGTTGTTGTAATTGCTTCACGGGTTTCATGAAGAAGATTTTATTATAGGTTAAATAGAATTCTAATTGGTATCTATATAAGTTTTGTCTTCTAGATATAAATGTAATAAGTGTTATATATGAAGGGTCTAAGAATGTATGCTCCAAGACCTTGTAGAATAATATAATTCAAGCTAAAAGACATGATCACAAACAACCCTCAAACATCGATGGAAGTCAAGCTCCATATACCATGAAGAACACCTCTCTCAAACGCTGGAATAACCTCTCTACAGTTGGCCTAAATCTCAGTGATGAAGTCGTCTCTATAAGAGTCTGTCTGGTCAGCGTAGAAGCAAGTAACAATGCACTATGTTAAAAAATTATATATTATGGAGCAATGCAACACATAAAATATGCGGAAAGTAAAAGCACACAAAACACATAAAACTAGAGAGACACAGATATACGTGGTTCACCCAGTTTGGGCTACGTCCACCCCAAACAGCCAGTCCTTCCTTTCTATTATCCAGCAAAAAATGAAGAGACAAAACCTACAGCAGATCCGCTGTAATATCCTCTGTTCTCTCTCACAATCCCCCTCTCTGTTTCTCGCTCCGAGAATACAAATACAATGCACAGCCGCAATACAATGCCCTCATAAAAGCAAGGGGTTTCCTTCTAGGGAAAAAAACCCTAATCTAAACATAACTTCTACCGTCAGATCATTTGCCTAATGAACGGCCCAGATTGACTAGAAATTACTATACTTTTACAAGGCAATTTTACATTTGTTTTTAGCTCCGAGGGTAGCACGGCCCCGCCCGGGGACGGTATCAATTAATTACGGGCGGCGTTGTGCGCTTCGCCCCACTATAAAATGCAGGGGTCCAATGTTGTGATACAAAGTAAACAAGATAATCGGGCTCCACACCCAACACACTATATATACCTTTAGGCTACATGATTAATTTGTACCTGGACAATTTTGACATTCTATAAAAGCAAGTGTGGATTATCTATGAGATGAAGACAACGTTCAGGATCAAAAAAGGGTGTGGATTTTTCTGTGGAAGAATGTGACCATATGTGGAATAGTGGACAGACAGAAGTGCAAAAATAATTTTTTGTGGACTTCAGATCAGGAATAAGTGAGGGCTTAATACAGAGAGGAATTGTGAATACATATGTGATGTTTACAATGTGAACAAGTTTGTTATAAATGATAATTAAAAGCAGTGTTCAAGGTGTAAGGTGTAGATATTTTCTGTGTATTATTTGGATACAGTGAATACATATTAATCAAAATAAGCTGCGGACAAAGTGCGGTCAATCCTGTGACTAAATAAGTAGCAAGGGTTGTGGCTTATCCATAGCAATATACACTCTGAAAGGTATGGGATATATGGATCACTCTACAGGAATATATTCATATGATGTAAAGTTAAAGGACTAAAGTTTGGTTTGACGTGGAGTTTAAAGGCTATATTTGAAGTACGGTGCAAGAATAGAAGGAAGGTAAATATGTGATTTACCTTCCTATCTAAAAGAAAGTAATATGTATCAAAGGAATATTGTTTCATGGATGTGCAAAGTAAATTATAAAGTCTCAAGTGACCTTGTATTCAATATCTGAATAAATGAAGAAGAGGTTGGGTAACCAAGAATGAATCAGGAAAGATAGAGACTGAGTTCTCTAGTGTCAGTGCAGGTCAGTGCAAGTTGTTGCAGTGGATAAGGATTAGCTTTGTGAATATACAAAGAAGCGTTGACAAGGTCTTGGAAGCATGTCTAGGTCAAGGGTCTGAGTCTTGGTTATGGTACTTGTCATTTGAAGATCTATAAGAAGAATTATTTGCGGGTTTTCCTCTCCAAGAGGGAGAGGTTTTTCCCTGGCTCTAGGAGTCTAATTTCGTGTCTTGTGTATTTTGATAATTGACTTGATGAAAGACTAAATAAGATATCAAAGAGAAGACATAAGTAACTCAAGTAAGCTCACAAGAAATTATCAAGAAGAGAATTTGAATTAATCACTAGCCCTCCAAATTCTCAACACTTTGAATCCTACATATTTTTTATTTTTATGCTTTTAGGTCATTTTGGATAGACCTATATAGTTATGTGATTATAATGGAACTAAGGTGTATGTATTAACATTTAATCTACCTAGCCAGTGAGTTTTGAACCAACACCCTATTGGTAACCTATTAGGGTTTTGAATTGGTAATCTTGGAGGGGAAAACCAAGGATTTTCTCTAATTAGTTCTACAACTCTGGTTAGGTTTGGTTTTAGTTAAGGAGTTAAGGTTATATTAATGTGTTATTAAATTATTATCATTCATGGGATTTTGGTCATAGGCACAATTTTTTTCCTTTGTTGTTAAATAACCCTTTGTTAACTGTTGGCTCTTCCTTTGGCTCAAATTCCATGACCAAGAAGTATCTATTTTGTAAAGTCCACAGAAGGCTTGAACCTGCCATCATTCATTGATATACTCTACATCCTTAGGCCATGCATGTCATTTGGACTTCTACTGACCATGGGTGCAGAAGTTAACTTTGCGGGCAACATTAGTGTGAAAACATGTCTTCTTAGTTATAAACCCAAGTCTGAGTACAAAAAGTGCTTTAATCACTTGACCTTGTGCTCAATAAATTAATATTTGTTAGGTATTGAATATAGAAATTTGTAGTTCACTATTTAAAGGTTTTTAAAAGCAAGAAGTAATTAAAATTTGATAGAATCCTACATTTTTTTAGATGCATCATATATTATTCAAGGGAAAATTATTACATCATGGAGAAAAGAGAGCTACAACAATATATTGAAAAGAATACAAGGGAATTACCATCCTCATTAAGCTAGAAATGCCAACATATGAGTCTGTGCACCTGTAGGAAGGGACTGGAATGGAAAAAGATGATTTTTTTCTTGAATAAGCAAAACCAGTTCTTGTTTAAAAAGCCTCAATTCCACAGAGCTAGGAGGGGATGGTTCTTCATGAAAGATAATTCTAATGTTCCACCAAATTTCTAGAACATGGGGATGCAGGAGTTGGGAAACACACTTGAGCTTCATATGGAGATATCCCCCAAATTTTAGGGGCCCTCATGGGGGACAAGGGGATGTTGGTGTCCCTAGCATAGGAGACCCCATCTCTAAATGACTAACTAGGAAGGGACTCAAAAGGAAAAACAATGAATTTGGATTTAACAAGTAAAACCAGTTCATGTTAAAACACTTTAGTTTCCCTAGGCTAAGATGGGGTGCTTCCTCGTGAGAAGCAACCTTACACTAATAATTCCAATGTAGCACTAAGTTTTTGAATGTGGGGATGCAAGAGCTAGGAAATGCACTTTGAGGACATGTGGAGACACCCCACGAATTTTATGGAGCATCCTCGGGGATAGGGAGATGTTGGGGTCCCTAGAATAGGGGACCCCATCTTTAAGTGACCATAACCATCTTCTTGGTTGTTAAATGTTGGATTATAGGTTTCACCTTGGATGTTAAATACTTAAACAATAAACCCTTGGATGTCAAATATCATAAACTGCAGTTGTTGATAGTTATACATAGGCTGGACCAACAAAATCCAAAATTAGAATGATGAATATGTTTGGTGGCTTGGATGTAGCTTTCTAATGACTCCTCCTACTGGCTCTGCTACAAACAACACCTTCTTCTTCCTTGGCAGCTTGAATCTCATTGCAAATTTTCTAAAACAAGCAAGGAACAAATTTCTGGATCAAGTGTTTTCTGATTTCATTTTTGGGACAAGGGTTTTCATTAGGTATCTCTCTTTTGCAGGTGTATTCAACAATTACGAAGGAGAAAATCTTTTTCTATGGCATGTACAAATATATGGATTGCAAAATGCATTTTTGTAGCCCCAAATGAAGCATTGATATTTGCATCTTACATATGTGGCATGCAAATTCACAAGTACAGTGACCTAATCAACTATTCTAGCTCCCAATTTGAATAAAACCTTTGTCACTATACATGACTTAGCACTGGTGATGAGGTGTGAAGTCAGATTTTTAGTTTGGTTGCACAAATGTGTTAAAACAAATGACGATCATGCTGAGACTTCAAAAAATTAAATTAAGAAAAACCATGACACAAATTAAAGAGATTATTTGTTGATGCTTTGGCTAGTTGAAATGCATTGTGTTTTTGGCTCTTGTAGATGGTAAAAAAAATCAGAACCAGTGTCACAACTTTCATTTGATTTATTTGGTGTTCTGACACACTATATTGTTGCTGAGTGTGGTCTATCTAATTTTTAAGAGATTGCAAGCTATCCTAACATACCCGTGCCAAACAATGAAGGAATTAATGCATGAAAATTGATTTATTCTGAGATCATGTTGTTATTGTTAGTATTTCATTAGGGGATTTTTGAGGTATAAATGGGCCTCCTAAAGAAAATTTACAATCAAAATTCACTTTATGAGAACCAATCACATTTTAGGGGATGACATCATCCCCAATGGTTGAGGTGGCATTGCTTGAGTTAAAGGTACTTGTTACATTCTCAATGGTGGATACAAACTCATGGTTAACCATGGTAGTGATCTAAGTACTTTTAAAGTCATACAGTAAAGTACTAATAATAAATGTCATTTCACACTTTTTGAATAAAATATTATTATTGTCATGTCATATTTTGTCATTTCATATACATAAAATAATATATTACATTTATTACATTATATTATTTTATTTTTATATAGTATATTAATTACATGTTATTATATAATTTAAATAATATAAATTTTAATTAATATGATATTATAAAATTAAAAATTTATGAATTTATATTTATAATTTATTTTAAGTTATTTAAGTACAACGTACAAATGCATTAGTTGTTCAATGATAATGACATTTTCTTAAAAAACTCATTTTTATTTATAGTCACATCAATACAATTTTTATTAATTTTATTTTGGTACACATTTTCAATTGAATTTAACCATGGTTACATGGATTGTGGTGCAAAAAGTAAATTGAAAATTCATAAATATTATTTTATTGGTTTAGCTATTATTTTATTATTTCATTAGGAGGCTCATTTTAGACCTCAAAATTCCCTTAATGGCATCCTTCCACTAGTGATCAAAATCAAATATTTCATGTCATTTTAGGGGTCCTACTTAGAATTTTTTAATCATTCCCCTAGGTCATGCAAAAATTTGGTCACTTGGTACAGATTTCATCAAAGTTCACTCTTTTCAAAAAATAATTTCATCACTTGCCGACTAACTTTATCACATGCTAAGTGTCCATTATTTCATGAGTTCTTATCATCTTTTCAGTCATATCATCATGAAATCCATTCAGTCAGTGTGTTCATTAGGTATTAGAGTTTTCAAGGTCCATTAAGTCTTAGGGTTTTTTAAGGTCCAATAAAACATCATTTCCATTGCATAAAAGACCAGCAAGAATAAGAGTGATCAATAAATTCACATTACTATGTAAAGTTGAAATGTAATATTTAGTTTTTATTCCATCATGTGATTTTCATTTCATCATGTAATGTTATGTTTTCTCAATTTGTAATAAGTTCATGGTTCCAAGATAGCTGTCAACTCAAAGGTTTCATGTGCCAAGAAAGCTCAGAAGCTTCAAAATATAAGTGTCTCAATCCATCAAATGATAAATCTCCAAATTAGAAACAAAAGTGAAAGGTAAAGATGTCAAAGTTTAAAGTGAATGAGAAGAAATAAAAGTGGGTCCCAAAGGAAAGTTCATTCAAATCATCAAGTAGAAAGCCCATCACAAGACAGAGAAACAACACATTTTCTCTCCCAACCATCGAGCTCACACTCCCTCAGCTCAAAAAATCAGTTTGCAGGGTCAAATTTAAAGTTTTGGGTGGCATCCTGCTCCTAGAGGTTAGGCGTTGTGCTCCTAGAACTAGCGCTACGCTCCTCGAGAAGGGTGATGTGCACTTGGCAAGGAGGTGTTGCACTCCTAGAATTGGCACTACGCTCCTAGCGAGTTTCATCCACATCCATCAAAACTTCATCCAACTGCTCCAAAACACCAGAAAATTGTTTCTTCACCTCCAATACAAGTAAGCAACATCAATTTTTCCCTCCTAACATTTCCCATTTGCATATTTAAAGTGTTAAATCTCTCATTCAAGTTTGCAAAGTTTTTAAACTAAGAAACCCTAAAATTCATCCCTAGAACCCTAAATTATTCCCTAGACCCTTCATTCACTTCCCATGTCACATTAAACCCTAATCCTATCCCTACATCACTAAATCCATGTCCCCAAACCACATTTCCCAAAAACCCTAGCTTCTAGACTACACATTTTCTAGGTAGCTTCCCCTAGATCTATAATCAATTTCCCCATCCCATTCCCCTAAGTATTTTAATCCCATATCAGTCCTCTAAGTTCAATGACCCCCTTCCTTATTCCCCCAATTTTTCCTACTCCCATCCCCACTCCCTAAACCTATTTTCCACTACCCTTTCCCTACCCTAGGGTTTCAAAACTAAAAACACTATGGAGGAGAAAGACATAGATTACATGGAGGAATAGGAGGACAGAGAGAGAAGGAGACCTCACAAAGGAGGAAAAATTCTGAGGCTTGATCCCACCAACACCAGAGAACTGATGGCTCTCCCATGACAATCTCTTTCTTTGAATATGTTGGTTGCCTTGATTTCTGCAAAATGATCCAAAGAGTCCAACACCATCCTCTTTTGAGCTGAGTTTTCATCACAAACCTCAGAGATAATCAGGTGACCCTTACAGGTGTGAAATTCACTATATATACACCTATCATTGTTGTTGCCACAGGGATACCAAACATGGGTGAGAAGTGGTTTAAGTCCAAATACTTGGATGACCAATATTATCAACCATTCATCAAACCAAGGTAGAAAAATGAGACAAAGAGGGTCTTCCCTTTTATTTACCTTCTTGATAGGTATACCCCCATGATGAAAATAATCATGAAGTACTTCTCTTGTGAAGGAAGTATCTCCAGATTTTATACATAACCATATTAGATTACTCATGCACTTCACAAGAGTCAAGTTGCTTAATATCCCATACTATTTGCTCAAGAGCATAGAAAAAATGGCCTACATAGTACAAAAGAGAGAATATGATCAACAAATGAACAACCTATTTCATCACTCCTTGATCAAAATCATTGTACTCCATCATCTTGATCAACTGCACATTTCATGGGATACCTTCATTTCCAATGATGTCTTCACTGCTCCACAAGCTCAGCATGTTGAAACCATCCTTCCTTCATCTCAACCCTCTGCATCTATTCCTCCATCAAATTAGTCTACTAGACCCACACCACCACCATCATCAGTATTTCAGAGTCATACTGGGTCATCCAGCAGAGTTGTGGTCAAAGAGCCTACAAAGACCAAAGAGGCTGAGATAGACACATTGCATAAAACATATCAGAGAGGGCATAGGCAGGTGTTTTCCCCATAGATTGTAGGAGGGAGGTTGCCTTCTTCATTAGCAAAGTAGGTACAAAAGGGAAAGCAAAAGCAGGAAGAGGCAGTGGTGCATGAATAAGTCACGCAAGAGGATGAGGACCCTCATGATGAGGAAATTTTTTTTGACCTAGTTGACTTGGATCAACAGGATGATCATGAGGCCTCCAGTTTGATTGTTAAAGAGAAAGATGCCCAAATTAGAGAGTTGCAAAATAATTTGGATAGAGCTCAATTTGTCATTTCATTTCTTGAGCAGGAGAATAAGTAGCTGAAGGATAAGTAAGTTTTTATGGAGCTAGAAATTCTCAAAATAAAGAGAGGTAAAGCCATGATGCCACTTAATGACCCTGACCATGATGACATCCAAATTAGTAGAAAAATACCAAAGACAAGGGGTCTTAAGAGGGCTTTACAACAACATAAGATTGAGGAAGAAAAAATCACTTTTGAGGAGAGGATTGCCAAGGAGGTTGAAGATGACAAAGAGACAGGGCTTGATAGGGCCAGCATCCATCTTGAGAAACTCCTCCACAAGGCAAACAAGGACAACAATATGCTTAGAAACTTTTCAAACAGGTACATCACAAGAGACAATGTTTGTAGCATCAAACTCAAGAAATTGTAGGAGAAACATAAGCAAACTCTAGCCAAGAAAAAGGAAGGAGACAAGCTTGAAATACTTACTGAGGCATCCCTAATTTCTTAGCACACTTCATCAGGCTTCCACAACACAATTTTAGAGAAATTTTGGGTTTTATTTTTTTATTTTTTGGGGTTTTTGCACACTTTTGGTAGTTTTGGAACAGTTATACTGGTGTTGTACTTCTTATAGGAAGATCAAATTGAAAAACTGAAGGCACCATTGGATTTAGAATGAAAAATACAGTGAGGGTATTCACTTTTCTAAGAAAATTTGGGCAAACTAGCAGATGAAAAGGTCAAAAAACACTCAAAAAATCATGTTTCTATGCTCTTTTTTAGCTAGACGCTGCGCTCCTGACCAGTCTTGGGAGAATCAATTTTTGGAGGGTCAAATCTTATAACTTTTGGAAACCAAGGATAGTTTTGGAAACTAGACATGACAAGCTTTCCAATGAGCTATTCTAAGCTCAATTTGGACATCAGAAACCCTTCAAAAGTTGAGATGAAGTTGGTGTTGCGCTCTTGACACAGGCGATGCGCTCCTAACATTGGCACTGCGCTCCTGACCTTTCTATGATTTTTCTGATTTTTTCCTGTTTTCTCAGTTTCACCATGAAAAAATCATGTTTTTACGAATGTAATTGATGGATGAAAATGTAATAATGATGTTTTTGAGTTACCTAGGGGTAAATACATTAGGTAAAACTCTTTGAGAGGATTGATGAATCAGTTTCACTAAAGTTAGGGATGAGTCAGTTTGACCTCCCTACACTCTAGGTTTGCAGTTCATACTTTTGTGGATTAGCTCCACAACTCAGGATTTGACCCATGAGGTTGGGAGAAGTTTTTCATGCCTATATCTTTCATTTCTAGACTCATTTCACAGGTTGGATGTTGTTGTATTGATCAGAGACACTAGTGTATTTCATATTTTGGCTGGAATATAATGGATGACTTGCAATTATTTTGGTGGGATTCATGTGGTATTGTACTTTGGCATATTTTTTTCTTTTTTTTCATATGTATGAATTTTTGTTACCTTCCATGTTCATTCCAATTCTATGATATGCTTGATTCTCAAGTTTGATAAAAAAAATACATCTTTTATGCTCCGTTTTGGGAGAATCACCATAATTTGTTTCATTTCTTCAGTTTAAAAAGAATTCATGTATTGTAATGCTCTTTTTAGCACCTCACCAGTCTGATCCATCTCACCTAAGAACCTTAAAAAATTAGAGTTCCTACCTATCTTGCCCCATCAAATGCTTGTAATTATGATCTTATTTTCCCTGACCTAGTTACCTCTTTGACCTAATTCACTCATTCAACACCCAAATCAACCAATCAAAACCTCCGTGCTACTAAAACTAGCCTAAAACCTAATTTATACAATCCTCTTGGCTGTGATTTCTTGGAGAGATCCCTCTCCTACCTAGTAGGGCTAGCTACTTGGTGAGAGCTTGGTCTATAGTTACCTTTGTCAGTCTCTTCTCAGCCTCAGAGATCCAATAGAGCGCTAACACATGTCATGGTGGCAAGAAACTGTAACCAAAGACGTAGAGAACCCAATATTTAATGATGTAGTAAATCAATTATTGAAGTCTGATGTGGCCTTTTGATCTTGGACACAACTATACTATTATTGAAAATATGAGGCATTCTTGATTGAGAATAAAGAGAATTCGTATTCGAAATTACCTACTGTCTATGAATAAAATATCTCTGCATCTTGAATCTTAGTATGAAACTATGTGCAAGGTTATTATTTCAATTGGCTGCCAAACCCTTAAATGTCCACAACCTTACAATATTTTCAGGAACAAGTCTTGTATTTCTAGTTGCTTGAGGAATTTTCAAATGATCTTGGTTTCTTGCTTCTGATGAGCAGAACTCCCATTGCATCCTTGAGGACTTACAATGATAGTATTGCTTTCTGGGCTATTTGGGACATCCACGTTTATCCTTTCCATTAAGCTGGGATTTTATATGCCAAGTTTTGGAGTAATATTATAGTATGTGACTTTCAGCTTAGGATTATGAAGAGTTACATTTCCAATCACCATGATTCAGTAATGTTGTAATTTAGAAGCTATAACAAAGCAGATCGTGAGTCTAGAATTTTTTAGCTGAATAGGGAATCTTAACATAGCCTCACAACATTCGTTGAACCCAACTTCTATAGAGAATTTTGAATGGAAAGTGTAAATGTCAAATGGAGATGGAAATGGTGTAGAGACACTAGGTTAGGTTAGGTGATTTAGGATTTTTTAGACTTTTTTTCTCACTTTTCTATGTTTGAAAACCAAACATGCAGGGTGTCCAGATGTCCCCCTTTTTGGGAGGGGGCACCCACAAGCCTAAATTTTTGGTAAGTGTCCCTGCACACTAGCAAAATATGGCACTATGCATTTAATTTATTTTTTTCAAAAGAGAGGACACAACGAAATGTTTTGCTAGGTGGCCTTGAGGCCTGTGGTCCTGAAGACACAAGGAGCATGTCCCTAACCTTGGGAGTATGTCCCTGTGTAACATTGGATATTTCCACATAAAAATAATAACAAATACTTGTGGAGCTGGACTCTGTGTCATAACCATTTGTATCTGTCCCTAATTGTCCATGTGTGATGAAGGACAATACCTTTCTAAGCAATTGGGAGGTTATAAATTGTCAAAATCAGCTTGAAACCATGCCCAAAAAGTCTTGGAAGGCGTGCATGTGTGATTTGGTTTAATTGTAACCACTCGAACCATTGTTCAATAAATATAAGTTTGGTATTGAATATAGAAATTTAAACTCCACTATTTCAGTGTTTGTTTTAAGCCTAAGTTATTTGAAATTTGATAGAGTCCTGCATTTTACTTAAGAAATGCAACAAATACTACCAAAAATAACAAAGTGTACATCATGGATCAAATAGAGCCACAATAATCTAATGACAATAATACAAGGAAATTCATGTGTACTTATTACGCCATAAATGCTATAATATGAGTCTATCCCACGAGGAAGTGATTCAAAATATCTATGGTAAAAACTAATACTATCTACTAGAGATCATCCTTCACCATCCACTTGTAAGAAAGTATGAAACATGTACAGGTCCTACAGTATGTATGGAGGTTGATGAAGCTACTTCCAAGGATAAAGGGAAATCAAAGGTTGATGAGATAATGAAACAAATAGGTGATGGTGTTTTTGAATGTTCTATAGATTTGGAAAAAATTACATTTGTTTTGAAGATGATGAGTGATATTATTCTTATATATATACATGAAGTAGGTGTTTTTCTGCAATGTGATTCCGAGAGCCACCTATGATGTAGACCTTGATGCCCAAAAACAGACCTCATAAGGAATAATGGGCTTTCGTATCATGAGTTGCATAGACTTGTACCATGCAAAATGATTATCAATGGAGAGAAAGGTTGTCTGAAAAATATTCTTGGTTTTGTAAATGAATTTGTTGTAGGCATTTTTAGGGTTTTATCATAATTTGTTTTATAAGGTGAAAATGGAAGAAAATTATTTGGGTGGCAGATAATCTACTACATTGATTGGGATTGTAACAAGAGTGATTTTCATGATGATGATTCCAAATCTATCTCACCTAGCAGTGGTGATATAAGATTTGAGAGGCCAACTGTAGATGAGGATTCTGAATGTTCAAATTCTAAGGGAAAATGGTTGCCTGGTGCTAAGGGGAGGGTTGCCAACAATGTCTGATTTACTCTTGATACTCATAGAAATAAAAGTGTGCTCTACATGCAAAACTTGTTTTCTTAAATCTACCTCGATGGCTTGCAAAACATATATAGTTGATCCCTAGCCAAGGACACGAACTATACCATGTTTAAAATCAAGTGCTTGTGTTCCATAACAATCAAACCGAATTCCTAGAGTAGGAATGAATCCAGGTCCCTTTTCCAAAGAGCTCCCAATCATCATTATTTTAACATGAAAACAAATTATTTCCCTTAATGAGACGTGGGTGCCCCATACTCAAGGTATGATCCCATACTAGTGAATATAACAAGGGAAAATCTTGACAAATAACTTCACCTCTAGGCTTTCTGTTGCCAAGAAAAATGCCCAAAATGGACCTTTTCCTACTGTAGTGAGTCTCTTTACCAACTTTCATTCACTTCTTAGGGAAGAGCTACTCAAATGTATTTAACAATCACAAATAATGGTTTGCCCGGGAATATGTACAAGAAATTCTGAGATTGTCTAGAACACAATATTACAAAATGAATCTAGAGTGAGGACAAGTGGCTATCATGAGTCATTGCTACTCAAAGATGGGGGTGCTACTTCTCAATTCTTTAATATTCTCTTTATTTATCCTGGAATTCTACAACCCTTTTTTATTGAGGGCCTACGATTTTGTACAAGACTGAGCTTCCTGTAGAGTCTTAGCCTCACCTTACGTCGCTGGATTTATTTCCTTCTTATATAAATAAGGGAAGGAGAGAGCCCTCTTATAAATTTTTTTGACCATATTATCTTAGAGATGGGTAGCACGTTGGACTTGCCCCTTATGTTGAATTTCCATGACCTTGAGTCTAGGGTAGAATCTTAAATCTCTTACACTACCAAACCAAGAATCTCAACAAAGCTGCTTAGAACATTAGAACAAAATAATACAATAAACCAATCAGATGCACAATAACAAAAATATATGTAACCCAACTTCGTTATATTATTAACATATTATACAACAGGTTAGGGCTCTCGTACAATGAATAATGACCCTCAATTATCCACAAGTACAAGAATACAAGATACATTGGTAATCTCGTTGCAGTCTCTATGTCCTATTTCGTCCTGCTAGTCCTTCAATCATGCTAGGCTCTCTAGCTACCCCTTATTACATCAAGTGACAACAGATAGAGTCTCCAGGAGGGCTGCCACCTATCACTGCTTCAAGTCTCTTCTAATACAATGAACACGGGTTGATCCAATTTGCTCTTCTAGGTTGGCCAACACCCGAGCTCCAATATTCCAGGCTAGTAGCTTCTTTATCCATCAAATAGATACACGTTAGGCTGAATCCTTCACCCAAAATTCAGCTTTCAATCTCTCATTATGACTGCTTGTCAAGGGCTACTTTGGGCCATCAACGTGTTGCCCTCCACTAGCCCTCCACCAGTCCAATGATGCCAAATACCTCCACTGTGAAATATGCTCCTAGGAGGGGCTTTCAAACATCAAGAAAATTCCTCCAAATGGCTCTCACAAGCTGCAATAAATTATTTCCACACTAGGTGTGATCCTCTAACATCCAATTCATCAGTAATACCATACATATACACTCCTCAAAGTATGATGTCATTGTTGTAGGTTTGGTGCTTTGGTTAGGGCTTGTTGACAGTATGCAACAACCCTCTTTCACAGCTCCAAAACCTTTTCTTGGATTGCAACCTTCCTCCACACTAATCTACCCACACTTAGCTATTGTTCTAGGCCAGACTGCACCCAAAACTCAGCTCCTATGGTCTTGTTCCTACTTGTAACCCTTCTTGTAACTTCTAACAACCTTACAACCCTCTTCCAAAAGAGAGCAGGCTTGCAACCCACTTGCAGGTGTTTTTTAGTAATGTGGCCCACTTCTTGGGAGGAAGATCCACCTCAAACTGTCCCAAAGACATCCACCAAACTACCCTTAACAATGTTGTAGCTTACTGTAGTACCGCGGCACTGTAAGATACAAATATACCCACAAAAATAGTCCCAAAAAAGTTCGGTCTGCCTCCTTAGATAAATCAGCTACCTCATAGGTGTATCTCGTATGAAAGGATGCACATTAGATATCTAAAATGAGTTCTCTCACCTTATATTTATACACTTTAGAAGGGCTACTCGAATAGACGTGCCTTTTGGCACATGCAATCCAAACCTACATGACTTATGTGCCAAAAACTCATTGTTAATCTTAAAAAAAATCATAACTCATTAAGGACACTTCGAATTTTGATAATTCTTGAAGCATTGGATTATCGTTCCCATCCTCTATCATCTCCATCCATCACATGTCCAAAATTCTTCATGGTTTTGGCCCAAACATCGATGTGTACAAAACCCGAACCTTGGTTTCCAAGCCCACAAGTGACTCTTGTGGTGCTCCAACCTCCAAACCCTGAACCCTAGGGCTTGGAGTACCTCCCAAGCTACTAAAAAATAAACACTACCTCTTAGCGAGGGAGGTACTTCCAAGACTATATTAGTAACTCATCATCATCATCACTACTCACAACACTCGTCGAACTCCTAGCGCTCACCACTGTAGCAATCCTTATAGTATGAACTACACCTATCTCAGAAGTCTCGCTATCACTGGAAGCATCTTGCTTCTTATTCTTCTCCTGAAATGTCTTCTATTCTCTCCATGAATTCTTCTTGGCATTTTTCAGAGCACCCTTTCTCCCCACTAACCACACACTCTTCTTGGGATGCAAAGTTCCCCTCTGAATCCACAAGCTCTCGCTAGAAATCGTCTCCCTTTGAACCTCTAGAACCTGGACCTTATTTTCTGGAACCTATACCTGACCCTCTGAAGCCTGCACCTGCTCCTCCTACTTCTTCTTCCCATGATCCATAGGCTTTCCTATCATCCCTTATAGATCATGCTCTCTAACTACAAGTACAATACCTGTGGAGCTAGAGCCTCTAGATCCGAGTCTTGCCTTCCCATCCTGGAACTAGAACTCAAACCCCTTCTTCTCGATAATCGAGATAGATATAATTCTATATCTGAGTCGTAGTGAAAAAAATACATCATGGACCTGCATCATCCATCCTATATCCATTCTGAAGGGAACAAATTCGAATCCTTGGGTCTCCTTCTGACTCTTTTCGCCCAACACCATGTGAAATTTTTATTCTCATTTCAAAAAGAGTCTCAAAAACCTCGTGTGACCCTGTCATATGTTTCATCACACCACTTTCCACTTACCATAATTCCTCATCAATAATACCCTATGCAAAATGAGAGATCATAGGCAATTCCTCTTCTTCCAACCTCCAGGTGAGAGCATCTATCTCAACAAAGGTGGCAACCCTGACGACCGGCTTCCCTTTCTTCTTCTCATCATCTCCATTATAATTCATCAAACATCTCAATGAAAAATGATCAATCTTACCATAGTTGAAACAATTGACTTTACTCAAGTCCTTCTTCTGCTTACCCTTCATTCATGCTGCAAGTGCCACATCCTCATATTCCCTCTTTCTTGGATGAATATCCTCATCTCACAACTTTTCCTTAATGAAGTCATCCCACAGCCTATTCTAGTATCGCAACTTGTCCTTGGAAATGATTCCTTTGATGAAGGGCTTCCATTCTGGAGTAAACCCTTTTAAGGAAATCCTCACCATATGAGTATTGAAATAGTCACACCAACGATAACAAGCTTATATTTGACCTGAGACATCCTCGTCAAATGCGAAGTCACTCCTTTACCCTACAACATCTTGGTGGAATTCAACTTATTCTCTAATACCAGAACCTAGTTATCATTCTTATTCTGAAACAAAATTTGAAGAGCCATCCACATCACATGAGCGGATTTCTTCCCAGAAAATTTTGGTATTAGGAAGTCCTTCACACCATCTAGGATGATCAATCTCACCTTCATATCCAATTCTTCGTACACTTCCAGCTCCTTAGGGTCAATCGGCTTCTTGATGGATTTCTACGAAAACTCCTAGATCCTGTTGACTTGTAAGGCCAACTTGATCCTTTCCTTCCATGGACTATAGTTGGACAACCCTTCCAACCTGTCCTCATACTGAAGACCAACCTGCAAGTTCGACATTGTAGTGAGCCCTTCACCTACAATGTGAAAAACTCCCTCTTAAGTTGTACTTTGTTTTTGCACTCTTTGATTTACTATCTCCAAAGTAGCTTAGACACGCTCTGATTCCATGTTTAATTTCTATGACCATGGGTATAGGATAGAATCTTAAATCTCTGATGCTACCAAACCAAGAATCTCAAAAAAGATACTTAGCACAGTGGAACAAAATAATGCAGTAAACCAATCACGTGCACAATACGAATAATAAAAAAAATATATGTAACCCAATTTTTTTCTATTATTAACATATATTACGATAGTCTAGGGCTCCCATTCAAGGGATAATGGCCCTCAATTATCCATGAGTACAAGAATACAAGATACACTAAAAATCTCGCTACAGTATCTATGTCATATCTTTTCCTTCCAGTCTTTCACTCCCATTATTCTCTCTAACTGCCCCTTAGTCCATCAAGTGAAAACAAATAAAGTCTCTAGGAGTGTTTCCACCTATCACTGCTACAAGTCGCTTTTTCTACAATGAACACGGGCTGACCCATTCTTCTCTTCAAGGCTGGCCAACACCTGAGCTCCAATTTTCCAAGCTAGTATCTTCTTTATCCATAAAAGAGATACACATTATGCTCAATCCTTCGCCCAACCTTCAATTGTCAAGCTCTCGTTATGACTGGTTTTCAAGGGCTACTTTGGGCCATCAACATGTTTCCCTCCACCAGCCCTCCACCAGTCCATTGATGCCAAATACCTCCACTATGAAAGATGCTCTTAGGAGGGACTTTCAACCATCAAGACAAGTCCTCCAAATGGCTCTCACATGTTGAAATCAACTCTTTCCACACTATAAATGATCCTCTAACATCCAATTCAACACTAATACCATACCTCTGCACTCCTCAAGGGATGATGTCACTGTTGTAGGTTTGGTTCTCTGGTTAGGGCTTGTTGACAGTCTGCAAAAACCCTCGTTCACTGCTCCAAAACATTTTCTTGGATTTTAGTCTTCCTCCACACTAATCTGCCCACACTTAACTATTTTTCTAGGCCAAACCACACCACAAACTTAGCTCGTAGGGTCTTGTTACTAGCTGCGACCCTTCCTGTAACTACTAACAACTTTACGACCCTCTTCCAAAAGAGAACAAGCTTGCAACCCACCTATAGGTGTTTTTTAGTAATGCAGTCTGCTTCTCGAAAGAGGAATATCCATCTAAAATTGTCCCAAAGACATCCACAAAACTACCCTTAACAATGTTGTAGCCTCTTGTAGTACTGTGACACTGTAAGAGACAAATATACCCACAAAAACAATCCCAGACAAGTTTGGTATGCCTCCTTAGCTAACTCAAATATGTCAGAGGTGTATCCCCTATGAATGGATGCACATTGGATTCCTAAAATGAGTTCTCTCACCTTATATTTATACACTTTAGAAGGGCTACTCGAATAGACATGTATTTTGGCATAGGCTCTCCAAAACTACATGAATTATGTGCCAAAAAATCATTGTCAACCTTAAAAAAATCATAACTCATTAAGGAAACCTCAGATTTTGATGATTCTCGAAGCATTGGATTCTCCTCGTCATCCTCTATCATCGCCATCCATCATAAGCCCAAAATTCTCCATGGTTTTTTCACAAACATCGATGGGTACAAAACCCCAACCTTGGGTTCCAAGCCCACAAGTGACTCTTGTGGTTCTACAACCTCTAAACCCTGAACCCTAGGGCTTGGAGTACCTCCCAAGATACTAAAAAATAAATACTCCCTCATATGCCCTCTTTTTTGGATGAAGATCCTCGTCTTGTAACTTTTCTTGAATGAATTCGTCCCACAACCTATTCCAGTTTGGCAACTTGTCCCTGGAAATGATTCCTTTGATGAAGGGCTTCCATTCTGGAGTAAATAATTTCAAGGAAATCCTCACCATATCAGTATTGAAATAGACACACCAACAACAACAAGCTCATCTTTGACCTAGGATGACCTCATCAAATACGAAGTCACTCCTTTACCCTACAACATCTTGGTGGACTTCAACTTGTTCTCTAATATCGATACCCAGTTATCGTTATTATTCTAGAACAAAGTTTGAAGAGCCCTCCACATCACATGAGAAAATTTATTCCTGTACAAATGTGGTATTAGGGAGTCCTTCACACCATCTAAGATGATCAATCTCACCTTAATATCCAATTCTTCATACACTTCCATCTCCTTTGGGTCAGTTGGCTTCTTGATGGCTTTCTTAGCAAACTTCCAGATCTTGTTGACCTGTAAGACCAACTTGATCCTTTCCTTCCATACAATATATTTGGACAACCCTTCCAACCTATCCTCATACAGAAGAATAACCTGCAAGTTCGACATTGTAGTGAGTCCTTCACCTACAATGAGACAAAATCCCTCTTAAGTTGTACTTTTCTTGTGCACCCTTTGATTCACTATCTCCAAAGTTGCTCATACACGCTCTGATTCCATGTTGAATTTCCAGGACCTTGGGTTTAGGATATAATCTTAAATCTCCGGCACTACCAAACCAAGAATCTCAACAAAGATACTTACCACATCAGAACAACATAATGAAGTAAACCAATCACGTGCACAATAATAACAATAAAAACAATATATGTAATACAACTTTGTTATATTATTAACATATAATACAATAGTATAGGGCTCTTTTATAAGGGATAGTGGCCCTCAATTATCCACAAGTATAAGAATACAAGATACACTGAAAATATCGCTAAAATCTCTATGTCGTATCTAATCCTGTTGATCCTTCACTCATGTTCTGCTCTCTAACTTCCCCTTAGTACATCAAGTGACAACACATAGAGTCTCCAGGAGGGCTGCCACCTATCACTACTGCAATTTTCTTCTGCTACAATGAACACAGGCTGATCCAATCTACTCTTCTAGGCTGGTCAACACCTGAGCTCCAATCTGCCAAGTTGTTAGCTTCTTTTTTCCATCAAAGAGATACAAATTAGGCTCAATCCTTCACCCAAACTTTAGCTATCAAGCTCTCATTATGTCTGCTTGCCAAGGGCTACTTTGGGCCATCAATATGCTGCCCTCCACTAGTCCAATGATTCCCAATACCTCCATTTTGAATTTTTCTCAAAGGATGGGATTTCAACAGTCAAGGAAAGTCCTCCAAATAGCTCTCATAGGCTGTAATCAATTTTTTCTACTCTAGGACTGAGCCTCTGACACCCAATTCAACACTAATACCATTCCTCTACACTCGTCAAGGGTTGATGTCATTGTTGTAGGTTTGGTGCTCTGGTTAGGGCTTGTTGACAGTCTGCAACGACCCTCTTTCATTTTTCCAAAACCTTTTCCTGGATTGCGGCCTTCCTCCACACTAATATTCCCACACTTAGTTATTGTTATAGGCTAGACTGTACCCCAAACTTATCTCCGAGGGTCTTGTTCCTACCTGTAGCCCTTCCTATGACTTCTGGCGGCCTTATGACCCTCTTCCAAGAGAGAACAGGCCTGCAGCCCACCTCTAGGTGTTTTTTAGTAATGTGGACTACTTCCTAGGAGGAAGATCCACCCAAAAATTTCCAAAATACATCCACCAAAATTCCCTTAATAATGTGGTAGCCTCCTATAGTACTGCGTCCCTATAAGAGACAAATATATCCACAAAAACAATGCCAAACAAGTTTTATTTTCCTCCTTAGTTGACTTGGATACCTTAGAGGTGTATCTCCTATGAATGGATGCACATTGGATGCCTAAAATGAGTTCTCTCACCTTCTATTTATATGCTTTAGAAGGGCTACTTGAATAGACATGTCTTTTGGCACATGCACTCCAAGCCTACATGACTTATGTGCCAAAAACGCATTTTCACCCTTCAAAAATTCATAACTCATCAAGGACATCTCGAATTTCAATGATTCTTGAAGCGTTAGATTCTCCTCACTGTCCTCTATCATCTCCATCCATCACACATCGAAAATGATCCATGTTTTTTGCCCAAACATCGATGGGTGAAAAACCCCAACCTTGGGTTTCAAGCCCACAAGTTACTCTTGAACCCTAGGGCTTGGAGTACCTCCCAAGCTACTAAAAATTAAACACCTTCTTCTCTTGACACTCTTCATCACCTGATTTTCATTTCCTGGAGTACTAGGCCTTAGAGCAGTGCACACTTCTACTAGGCATAATATTTTATCCTAAAGGAGGCAAGAAAACTTGTGATTGTGACAAACCCTGAAGGATCAAAAATCATTTTTCTTTTAACTCATGTAAGAGAACACTAGAGTAGCGGTGAGGAAACATTATGAACCCTTATGGAAGACCAAAACAAAAAACAAAAAACAAAGGGTGGTGGTGTGTTACAAGTGGTATCAGAGCTCACATGTTCAACATTCGGATCTAATGAGCTCTATTGAAAAAATGATTATGATTGCATGTCATTGGTGTGATGCCATCGTAGCATCTAAATGGTTTTGTATGGGGAACATCATAGTGCATAGGAATGTGAATAAATTTTTGGATTTGTGTATATTTATAGTTGTATCCTGAGGGATATAGATTTTTCTAAATTTGTCGGGCTTTGGGAAACTCCATTGTCCTTTGAAATATTATAATTTTGTTGGGGAATAGGTTTCTCAGTTGTTCTGTGTATTATGTCATTCTTCAGAAGCTAGGGAAGTAATCTTAGACCAACCTACAAATTTCAGGGCAGATCTACTCCTGGCTTGTAAAGATACACCAAAAAGTAGATGAGCAACCCATAGTTACTATTCAACAATCCATCACTCTACTGGTTTACAAAAACCCTGGAAATAACAAAGTTGAAGGAGTGTAGATCCTACAGTTGTTCTGTATTTACTACACAACATCACTAGAAAGTGAAAATTATTAAAAATAATATCGATAGCAGGCCAAAGGGTAGCTTTAAAAAACTTTAGACTGCATATTTTTTATTTTCATTTAGGTGTTTTTTAATCATGCTCTCCCCCCATTCACCACCATATTCCTAGTTCAAATAACTAGGGCAATCAAAGTCGCCTACTTTCATTTATATAACATATTAAGCTTCTTAGTGGTAGCATTCTACATGTTTCCCTTTGTAGCTCTGTTGTCCTATAATCGTAGGTATACAATCATGTATTTCCACAAACATGTCAAGTTCTAAAACATCTTATTCTACAATTTATATTTTTGTCACATACCAAAGATATGGTTTTAAGAAATGTGCATATTTAGTCCTATGTAGCTCATAGTTTACGAATTTGGTGACAAGGGATGGGAGTCAGGTTTCATTTTCACATAGGCATTGAATATATGATTTATTATGTTATTAGTGCCAACCAAACCAAGTGAATATTTTTTGGGAGAACCTGCTATCCTTGATAACAAATAGATTGGTCTAGGTGTGTCTTATTTGAGTTAGGTTAGGTTATTAGGGTGAAATAAGGTCATGAAATTCATTAAATTTTAAATTTTGTATATAGTTTTAGGGGGTCTAAATGGTCATTGGTCATGTGATTTAGGTCTTATCAAAGTAAAATTAAAAATTTCGATTGCATGGGTTAAAAGAGTAATTTTATGACACTTGGCAAGTTTTTCACAAGTCTGTAGCATTTTCTGTGTAAAATAGTTTGTTTTCGCTATGGAATTACCTACAGTTACATAGCGAATATGCCCTCCCACTAACTGAAAGTGCTACGAACTCTGGTTTTTCTGCTAACGGTGGGGTAATCAATATACTGTCCTCAATTAAGTGGTCAGAACTCCTTTTTTCATCATGGTACATTACAATTATGAGTCACCTTGTGTCATATTGCATGCATGGTAATCATCACACATTTCATCATTTATTTTTCCCTCTCATCTCTCTTTTCTAATTTAGCCTAATACCTCATTCGGGCAACACCACTTTTCCTTTCATCCTTGTAAGTTGTTTAATCCTTTTTCCAGTAGTCTTCACTTTTATTTTTGGTCTAGTTGTTGTCTTAGGCTAGTTTTTACCTTTGTCAAGGAAAGTGCTTGTTGTCCTAGAAAATTTTGCAGGTGTCAAAGTTTGAAGCTGGTTAGTGTTGTATTAGAGGGTATGGCTTCACATAAAAATCCAAACAAAGGTGGCTTTGTAGTTAGATACGATCCCATGGACATGAAGCTGGTTGTAGAAGACCCTATCTTTTCACAAGATTTCACAAATGAAGGTTGTTTGAGGTTTTTCCAAAATCTGCAGGGATATCATGCACAGGTTTCCAAGGATTTATTTGTAAACTTCATTGGCATAGCGTCAAAAGTGGGTATCCTAAATTTTATTGAGACCGTTGCACAAACACTGAGATTCCAAGGTTTGGAGAAGAGTGGTTTAAAGCAACAAAATTCAGGCTTCAAATCTGTGAGGAATTTCTGAATTAGGAGCACATAGGTATTGAGATGACCTTAGGCATACCTAGTAGTTGCCTTAAGGATAACTACTCAAAGTTTTTGATGGTGATTCAAAAATATTTTACTTGTGAAGGTAGATTTCACATGATCTACCAATATCACTTTAGACTCTTACTTCATTTCATAGGTAAACAACTTCTTGATCTACCATTATTTTTCTTTAGAAGTTTAGGCAAGATGGTTGAAAAGGTACAAGCTAAACCTGAGAGTAGTGATACTTCCATTTTTCATCACTGTTTAATCAAATTCTTAATTATGGAGGAGTTGAAGAAGTTGAACAAGGATTGGGCTACTTTTCTGTTTTTGAGTGGGCATGAGGTAGATGTTCTCACTCCAAGAAATACAACCAAGTTGAAGAAAAAAACTCCTAAGAAGGACAAAGAACCAAGAGCTAAAATAGAGGTTGAACCTGAGGTAGAGGTGTAGCCCATGGTGGAGCCAATGGAGTTAGAGATTGATCAGTTGAAGGAGACAGTGGTACCTCAGCAAACCCCTACCAGCAGTAAACTCAAAATTGATAGAAGAGCTCATAGAAGTTTCACTAGAAGTCAAATAGAGGGGAAAGGAAAACTTGAAGACATCTTGCAAGTAATTTATATTAAAGAAACCCATGTTGTAAAGCCTGTAGAGGTTAAAGGAGAAAAAATCAAGAATAAGGGTCTTACAGTAAAGAAGCTAGATTTTTCCAGTGAAGATTCATGATTTTTTTTAAACCTAGGAAGCCACTCACTAGGTCACATCTATCAAAGGAAGAAAAATCTAATAAAATGCACAAATAAATAGAAAATCAGAAGCAACCAATGAGGGAATAAATCATAGATCTACCCCCAGCTGAAGAAAAAGTGATCAAGACAAGGAAATCAAAGAAAAGAGTCAAGAAAAGTATAAAATGGAGCTTCTAAGAGAAAAATTAAGGAAGACAGAGAATAATTTTTAGAAGCTAAACTAGAGTCAGATGACTTTAAACAAGAAAGGAAGGAGCTCATAGACTTCAAAAAGGAAGTGAGCAAACAAATTGATTTTTATGCTGAAGTTGCAGAAAGTTCAAGGAAGATGCTGAGAAGAACATTACCACTGCACAGGATGATGAAACATACCTTGAGGAGAAACAAGTGGTTTCAGTTAGAGAGGAGGAAGCTACAAGACCAAGTCAAAGAATTAGAAATCCAAATGGAGATGGTGCAAACAGAATTGAAGAAAAAAAGTTTGAATATGTTTGGAGTGGATGACCCTTCTGCCCGTTGAAAGAAGCTAAGACATACTTTTTGGCCAATTTTGTATTAGGATACTCTATCAAATCAGTTACAAAGCTGTAAACATGTTTTTTTGGAGGTAAACAATGAAAATTTCAAAATCTAGAAAATTTAGGAAAGTTCGTAACGAGCTCTAGGCTTAAATCTGAGTTTTCACTACGAACTCGCTGAAGAATGTTTTGAGGTGAAATTTCCAAAATATATCATGACAGGGGTGAATAAGATCATGTATTTACCTCATTTTTCCTAATGGATACCCTCCAACAAGCCGCAAAGTCCGAAAAAGTGCAAAAAGTGTTGAAATGAAAATGCTACAAAAACTACGCTACGAACTTGCCTTAAAATACTCTGTTTTTACAACAAGCTGGAAATTTGATATATTTGTAGCACTTAATGTTTTTAGGGAAGAATATGAGTCATTAGAAGAGGATGAAGGGTATCAGTGAGACACCTGTTGAAGAAGGGCACTCATCAAGAAGATGACATGGCTGCTAGCTCACCATTTTTTCCACCTCACCAACACACAACTCATCCTAAAATTTCCGAGCATCAGAGCCTAGATTCTAGCATGACATTTTATCACTTGATCATGGTTATTTACACCTCACACAAATTTTTTTGGTTTGATAATCATCATTATGTATGGGTTTTAAAGTTTGTTAATGAAGTTAATAGTGATAGAGTCCTTTTAGGTTACAAACTCTTTCTAACATAATTATCTCTATTTTCTCTCCATGTAATGAATTCCTTTTTGGATTAGATCTCTATAGAAGTTTCGAGAGTCTATTTAGAGAGGGGTGATGGATGAATAACCAAAAGCTACTATTGTAATCTTTTTCTACTCAGTTAATATACAGTTGCAGAAAAAATTTGTTCATACCTGAGATTCTGTTTGAGTTCTTATGTATTTGTGTCCTTTAACTTTTTAATGTTATCTTAGCTTGTTCTTACATAATTACTTGGAATTCATATATTATTATGCTCCAACTTCCTTTATGTATCTAGTTTGTTGTCAGAATCATTTTATAAGAACTCATATGCCTCATCTTCCATGAATGATAATTTTTGTGTAAGTGAATTCCCATTCTAACTCCATGCTCAATGGTAGTCCTCACACATCTTTCACCTGTAAAAAAATCATCCAAAAAAACATTTGAGAGTTAGCCATCTTCGTTTTTAATTCTTGTTTATTGAATATCATATCTTTTCTTGAGAGAGCCCTCTCTAGTTGGAAGGGATAAATTCCAACCCTAAGTGGTTTGAAATAGTTACACTAAATTGAATGTTGAGCAACCCAATTAGTTCCCGTTTGGTGATAACAGAACCAGTTCCATATAAGCACCATTTTGGACAGGAGACCCTTAGACATCCCTAAAACCATTAAGTCTTGTCTCCTAGATGTCACCATTTTGGGTAGGAAATGTTTAGAGGTTATGAGCGAAGCCCCTTGTTTCCTCAGGAACATCCCCTTCCAAATGGGATATACCGTCTTGTAGTCCCTAAGTCATTGTGAATAAGGAAATGCATGAGACACAAAATTCTTCCCATTGATGCAAGACACAGTTTCCTCGGGAACGCCCCCTTCCAAACAAGGGGCAGTCCCTAAGTCATTGTGAACAAGGAAATGCAGGAGACACAACAAAGGGACGTTAACATGCGTGAGATAAACTGATTATTATTCCCATTGATGCAAGACCCATATTTAATTAGTCACACATTCAAGGCTCTAATATGAATTGAATAAAAAGAACATATGTATATAGTTATATCCTACTCCTACAAAGGTTTGGGATTATATACAAGCATAAAATCATGCCGCATAGTCCTACTCTGAATTTTCTAAAAAGTTTTCATCTAACCAGCATTTATCCTTGCAAATCAAATGTCAAATAACTTGCGTAGAGGATTAATCCTCACTATATAATCTGATTACTCACTTTTGAATCATTGAACTCTATCTTAAACATGGCAGCTCTCATATGTGATCCACAACCTTATATTTATTAACTCAAAACTAGTTCTTTCTTGTATATATATATATATATATTATTTTCATGCTAATTAGTTCCAGCTATGAATGGGAGATATTACAGTGAAATATATTATTTTCTATTTTTTTAGAATTCGACAGTGTTGATTAGAGAGGATCAATTGTGCTAGTTTTTTTTCCTTGGAATATAAATAGTCCTACCCTCAAGCCCAAAAGTGAGGATGAAATTGTTGGTGCTTGACCAACCCACTCAAATATCATCTTATGAAGAACTAAATCAAATAACACAAAATAGAGAACCAATCACAAGCAGGATTTGAACAAATATTCTCTCAACCACCCAAACAGATTGATGATAGTGCTAGTTTTTAATATTTCATCCTTTTTTTTTCTTGTGTGTGAATATTTGTGGTAGTTGGGTTTTAACAAGGAGGCAATGATTGAAAAATGGAAATGGGTGGAAAGGTAGAGGTTAAGAAGTTTTCATTGTTCACATCATGGATTGTGATTCTAAAATAATGGGAAATATGGGAAAGTATCAGGTGAAGAGAGTGAGAAATGAGTTTGAGACTTATAGAATGAAAAAAATTAGGGGGGATCAACAACATTTCATATTTTTAGCACTGAGAAGAAATGAGAACATTTGGAATAAATTTGGGAGGCTACAAACCAAAGGATAAATAATCACATGCCAAAGAGTCATAAAACCAACCAAAAGGAAAGTTGACCACATGGGAAGAAGTTGGGTTCCCATTAATAAACATTTCCATAGGCCAAGGATTTTTATTCCCATTAGAAAATATGGCAATAGGCCAAATGAAATATGATGACACTTCTGACATACAATATGGTATTTATAGTGAAACACATAGATTCATAGGTAAAGGCATGACCTCAAACAGTCCAAGGACCAATGCTTAGAGAAGAAAATCCTAAGCATACAAGATACAAAGGATTATGATACAAAAAAATTAGAATAACAGAGAAATTCACGTTGACCCAAAATTCATTTCATATTTTGGAAAATATTGCACATATTGTAATGGCACACCTCAAGTTTGACGTGTGGCGCACAACCTCACATTATTGTCTTTCATTGCATCCCAAATCATATGTGCCACTTGGATCCAATTACGATTCACTTGATAGGTATTAATCTGATATCTGAAGGTTGAAGCACAATATTCCAAGTTGGTTCCCTATTCTAATAGACTTTCTCTCTTCTCTAACAAATAAAGAAGAGTTGAAATCTTCTACAAAATTTGGAACATAATTGTTGAATGCACCAACCTAGTAAGGTGGGAAATCAAAAGTCTTATATGCTACTCTATATTCACGTTTTTCTTTTCAATTCAACTCCTAATATTCTCTCATGCCTCTTTGCATGAAATCCACTGTCCATTCTACAAAATATTTGATAAACAACCCAGTATACTCTACAAATTACTCCTGGGATTAGCTCCAGAAAGAAACTCAAAATTGTTGAATGCAACAACCTGGAAAAAAAGGAAATAGATAGTGTTTTACACTACTATATTGTCCAAGTTACTAACAATACACTATGCATAAACAAACACATCTATATATCAAAAATATTTGTAGAGTTGAGCAATGTGCTCTAGGACATATAGATATCTCTATTAGATAGCATGTAAAATGTCACTTATCCAAGATTTTATCTAACTGTACTCAATGTACTCAAAGAAAAAGGTGTTTGAAAGGTGACAATGATCAACAACTCAAAGGTGGTTATCTGATCCTTCAAACTCCCCCTACTTACAAACCTAAAGTTTTCCAAAATATGTCATAGTATAAATGATGAAGAAAAATAAAATGCCAATCCATGGGTTCAAATACAAGGTGTTTAGTGCGTAAAGGAGGGATTGAGAGAATCAGGCTCTAGGTGCCCACTCACATGAAGTGGCAAAGCATTCAGATAGGAAACCATTCCCATAAAACTTGTCATATCATGACGGAGATGTGGAGGATGTAGAAATTAATACAATATGCATGCATATTAACAGATTCTCTTGATCTAACAATTTAATTCTTATGTTAAATACATAATCCTTCTACTTAATTCTTTTCCAAAATTAAATCGCCAATTGCAAACACATGAAGAAAAATCAAGTGCACATAACAAGATGTTTTACTAGGAAAGCTTAAAGTTAAAAACCCCAACTATCATATATTATGTATATCAATGGATCATGAAAAAATCTCATATATATCATACAAAGCTTAGATCATAGAGCTCTCAGTACAATGTACAATCGTCTCACACTGTCTTATAGAAATTTGCACCTCCATGCACCAATTTCTTGCCTATCGATAGCCTGCCTCCACTGCACAATCCCTGCTGAAGAAGAAACCTGAATGAATTTGACCTTACCTTTCCTTTACTGCGCAATAATCATAGGCATATCCAATGTGTGTGTGGATGCATTGAATGCTCCACTATAGTCACAATTGATATTCCATCACACCCTTTCACCTATATCTCCACTGGGTCTCCACTAGATCTGACATGCAAGTAGTTAATTGTTGTATTTCTTCAGTTGCAAGTAAGACACTACTTGTGAATTAATTAACTAATTAATTCACTCATCTTTCACTAGTGTATGTTCATTTACAACTAGAACAATTGAGTTTAACTCACTGAAATGAGTTAAACTAAATAATAAGTCACATAACTACTCTTCCAACTCTGTTACAACTTGCCACTGTCAGTTATAACGAAGTTCTCCATGCATGAGTCACCAACCACCCTTGGAATTCAAAATTCCTTCAATCAACTGGTTTGCCACATTAGTTAATTGAAATCAAGTGCTCCAAGAGAATAAGTTATTAGTTATTGTCTGATTATTATTAAGGGATAATTATAATCGACATGCATTCTAATTTTAGACAGGCGATCTATAAATAGACTTCGCCCATACATCTAAAAATAGAATTTTCTCAACCATCTAGAATCAAACTCCTGCTAATTTTAGATTTTTCTCAACATGTATAAAAATAGACATACACCTAAAAATAGCTTGCGTGGGCCCCACCTAGTTTAGGTGATTATTTTTCACTAGGATCAAGGAATGATGTTTACAGATGCCAATTTCATTGTTTCTTGTTGCAACCTTCAACACTCCCTCTCAACAAGAAAGGAATGTCTTTGCATGCGCCGTGCAACTCCATGCATTTGCCCTACAACTCTTGTATGCAACACTTCTGAAACTAAATAGCCTTCAAACAACTGAATCTATATAATGCATCTTTCATCAAAGTCTTCTAACCTTTGCTTCGCTACTGCACATGTCTTCAAGAACCACTGCGCTGTTGAACTCTGCACCCATGGACTCTGCAATTGATGTCAACTTTGATCTGCGCTCTAGTATCCGACACTGTCACTTTGATCTGACTGCATCAATCCAACTAATCATGCTACTGCTACTCTATGGCACCTCGTAGCTAGGTTCAATTCATGAGATCCACACAATCTCAATGAATCCTGCCCAAAAATCTCTTCTTGGGATTACTCATGCATGTCGCCCCACTTATCACCTGGTGGTATAGCTGCATGCACTTACTCTGCCCATCTGGCACAAAATTTCTTTGCATGAGTGGTTTCTCCCACTCCATGATCCTCATATTGTGGCTGCTCCACATCCTGAGGTTCACTCTTACCTACATGCAAATCCTTCTCCCTCTCAAGCTTCAATTTCATGTCTTCCTTGCACTTCCGAACAGTATCAAGCTCTGTAGAAATCCCATCTACTTCAATTCTATAAATGTTCTTAACTTGAATCCCAACCTTCTTGGCTTGCGCTGTTGCTTTGTGTCATAGGAAAACTTTTCCTTCACTAAAGACAACATCATAGCCTCTATCCTATAACATTGTGACTAAGATTAAATTCTTCTTTAAACCTGGAACATGCACAACATATTTTAAATGAAAGAGTTTACCTGACGCCCTCTGAAAGGTAATGGTACCAATGTCGGTTGTACTGTATCTTCCATCATCGCTCAACTCAACATGCATCTGGAGATCTTTCTCCACCAAGTCACTGAACAATTTCTCATCTCCCGTCATGTGAAAGGAAGCACCACTATCAAAGTACCACCCCGATTCTAATGCACTAGACACCATGCATGCGATTAATGAGAAGTCAAGCTCAAATTGCAAGGCAAGAGCCTCACCAACTGCAGCTCCAGTAACCATATTGTTCTTATTCTTATGTGGACAATTTGTGGCAATATGTACAAACTCGTGACAGTGAAAACACTTCACTTTGGACATGTTGTGATCCTTACCATCTTCTCTGGCCTCAGATCTAGAATGGAATTTCTTCCCCTTCTTCTTCTTCACCTTGGAAGCCAAAGCACAGTCCTATTCATCATCATGCTTTGATGAAGAGCCAACCCTGGTGTTTCACCTTATCTCCTCCTGCACTAGATCTGACCAAAGTCGCTCCCAATCTGGCAGTTTTTCCCATCCATTGACAAAGCCTTCATAACTGTGCCAACCCTTCGGAAGTCCAAGGAGAGCCAAGCTCACCAAATCATCATCTGCAACACTGACTCCTACACTTCCAAGTTCATCCCTACATTGGGCAAATTTTGTCAAGTATACTGGAATAGTGTTGTTCTTCTCCATCTTGATTTTTCTAAGTTTATCCTTCATCACCAATTTCTTGCCTCCTCATAGCCTGCCTCCACTACGCAATCCCTGCTGAAGAAGAACCATGAATGAATTCGACCTTACCTTGCCTTTACTACACAATACTCATAGGAATATCCAATGTGTGTGTGGATGCATGGAATACTCCACTATAGTCACAACTGATAGTCCATCACACCCTTTCACCTATCTCTCCACTGGGTCTCCATTGGATCTAACATGCAAGGAGTTAACTATTGTATTTCTTCAGTTGTAAGTAAGACACTACTTGCGAATTAATTAAATAATTAATTCACTCATCTTTCACTAGTGTATGTTCAGTTACAACTAGCACAACTGAGTTTAACTCACTGAACTGAGTTAAACTAAATAAAAACTCACATAACTACTCTTTCAACTCTGTTACAACTCGCCACTGTAAGTTATAATGAAGTTATCCATGCATGAGTCATCAACCACCCTTGGAATTCGAAATTCCTTCAATCAACTAGTTTTCCACGTCAGTTAACTGAAATCAAGTGCTCTAAGAGAATAAGTTATTATTTATTGTCTGATTATTATTAAGGGTTAATAATAATCGACATGCATTCTAATTTTAGACTGGTGATCTATAAATAGACTTTTCTCATACATATAAAAATAGAAACTCATATAAAAATAATTTTCTCAACCATATAGAATCAACCTCCTTCTAATTTTAGATTTTGCTCAACATGATTAAAAAAAGACATACACCTAAAAATAGCCTGTGTGGCCCCCACCTAGTTTAGGTGATTATTTTTCACTAGGATCAAGGAATGATGTTTTTGGATGCCACTTTCACTGTTTCTTGTTGCAACCTTCAATAGAGGATAAGGCTTAAATGACCCCACCTCTTAATCTTATGCATGCCTATCTGACTTATTCTCTAAGGAAATGTATTTTGGTGGCAATGGATCCTACAGGTGGGATTAATTGGTCCATCCAAGGGTAAACATTGGTCCTATATAACATCAAAGCAAGCCTTGGTGAGAGGAATAAGGGTTCAACAAGTCTCCATGTGCATTATTCATTTTCATACCTCTCAAATGTTATGAGTTTCTCTTACTCCTACAAGACCCTTGGAGCTACCTAGTATACCCTTGAAATATTGGGAATTGTAATGGATCGCTATCGTTTATGTAACAAATGGTGTGTTTTCTACAAGCTAGCAGTGATATTCAAATGGAATTCTACATTGTGGAAATATGCAACAAATTTCCACTACAATGTGGCTTATTCAAACCTACAATGGGTAAGATGAAAGGAGGGGTTGAAGGAATAGAATTCCAAGACCAATTATATAATTCATGACGGAAACATCGAATCATATTTTTAATTTGAGGGAATGGGAGGTTGTACCTTGGGCCTGCATGACCATTTTTAGAGTGAACCAATTGAAAATGGCCTCAATTATGGAGTCTCTATAAATTATGGTTAAGTTATCTCCCACTCTCAACTTAAGCAAGACCTCTGTAGACTCTACTTCCTCTGGCCCACCTCATTCTATGGATACACCCTAAGTGCTCATATCTTGAAGATGCTGGAAAGCCCAATAGAAGACACTCATGTGGCTATCTATATTGATACTTGCTCCACGATTGTGAAATATGAAACCCTAGCATGTCATGTGGACCAAGTAACTAAAGCCCAAAATGGAAATTACTTTTTTACCTTCTTTTTAGTAGCCTAGTATTTTTTGTTGAGTATTGTTTTTATTATGCCAGTATGTTGATCAATATATAGGTGGAATTCTAAGAAGTAGATATAGGTAGGCCTCCATAGTATTTTGATTGGTTCATCCTTAACTGGGGATTCTAGGTTATAGCTACCCAGGTCTATATATTTTTAGTAAGCTTAAGCTATATCGTATGGCCATAAATTTTTTAATATAAGCTCCATTAACCCCCAGCCCCCTTCACCTTGAAAAAAAACATAAAAAAGAACTAAATTAGAAAAACTTGAAGTTTACGATGTCCCTTAACAATGAATAGGGATCATTTTTTTTGTTTCTATTGGGAGGTATATTTTATGTTTAGGGTTTTGAACAATGCCCTTAAATAATACAAACTACACCCAACCCATTATATGGACTACAATATTTCTTGGTTAACCATGAGTTTCCAACAATGAAAACTTAAAGTAAAGGTCAATATATACTGCAAAGGCATAAAAAAGTAATGGATTTGTCTTTCTATTTCTTCATCTAAATTAAGAGCACCTGCTTTATTTCTTTCTCTTGGTGTTGTATGTGAAACACCAACATTGGAAGCTCCAACACTTAGAATTATGAGTTCCCTTTTAGTTTATGGGAATCCATTTGCACTTATACTCTCAACTCTAAAAGAATCAAGACTTTCAACCGTCATTTTACTAGTTTCATGACCAATGACTATCTTGACATCCATACACTACATCATGTGCACATGGAGTTTCCGACATATGAGCAATTGGTTTATGTTCAATTTATGGATGCCTATTTTCACTTCTAGTTTCAACTCCCAAACCACATGAAATTTGACCTATAGTAGAAACAATTCCACCACCATCTAGACATCCATAATCTGAACTCCTTTTCAGTGGTTCACCACCTTACTCTGCTTATTTTGCATCCACCTCAACTATCTTTTTAATAATGAACTTTATGAATCTAGACCTATTTCCTTCAATATTTTCAGTATATTGAGTCACTGCTTCTGTGACTTCAGTCACTTGAGATTCTCTATATTTTTGTTCACTAATGCCATTCACTGTCAAGATTATTTGAGAGTTAGAATCTCCTAGAGGTATAATATTTGCAATCTTCCATCTTGATGATTTTTAATACCAACCAAACCTTGTCTAGGATGATCATTAACTTCAGTTAATTTACAAAATTGATGAATAAAATACTCCTCCGATGCTTGGGCCATGACAACAGCTTGATCCCCTACATATGCTCGACCATCGTGAGTCCACCAACCATCACCTAGAGCTATTATTCTTGTTAAATAAAAAATATTGATACAAATATCATGTGAAGATAGTGGACCTACAAAAATATGGTCACCAAAATGAAAATTCCTTGTAGTCCAGGGCGTTGAATAGGAGCATGAGACATGTAAAACTAAGCAACAATAAAACTCCCAATAGATACAACATTTGCATCTATGGACATGCTTCTAGTACCAACCTAGGTTAATTGACTTGGATTGTTAGACATGCTAGGCTTGGTAAGTAGACGATGATGAAAATCACCTCTAAGATCCAATCCAAATCACTCAATTACAGGTCACTGGTGATGGTGATTAACAACAACTGATTGATTAACGCCAAAATAATCATCGACATGGACTCCCTGAAAATGTTCTGCAAAAGTATCTATTAAATTAACACCCACAAGATGTCGTAATAATTGAAACTTATCTAACCTATCTATCCCTTCCCTCTAGCTTACATCAAGCACATGATGATTCTCATGAAAAATTTTCTCCATTTCCTAAACTATATCATCCTCATATTCATCATTGGAACATTATTTTCATGCTCCTTCGTAGCTATATTGGATATTGAAATAGTATCAATACCTTCTTCTACTCCATCCTCCTCATCACCACCATCATCTTGATTAACCTCTTTGAAATTATCCTCAACATTGTCACTCCTATCAACTTCATCTTCTATAGCAGTGCCATCATATTCCATATTTCCAATTTGGAAAGTCATTTCAATAACATCTGAACCATGCAGAATGTCAGCTTCTTCAACTGCATGCATGAACTCCAATCCATGTTCCACTATAGGGTGAGCCTCTACACTTCTATCCATTTCTGTAGCCACATCATGTTCCATGCTCCCATTCTTATTTTCTTCTTGACCCCTTGTTGTCTCAGATGAAACCTTTGTTCTATATCCTTCATTTTGGGCTAAAAAAGTCATCTGCTGCTCTCCCCTCTTTGTATTTTGACCATGCCTTGGTTCTGATTCTTCACCAGGCAAGCTTGTCTGATCTTGTGTCCTTTCAAATATAGCTAAAGACTTTTGTTTATTGCTACCTTCAGTCTTATAAAATTTCTTCCGAGAGTTAGTAGAAGACTTCAATATAAGATTTACAAGTTTAAGGACTTCTGGATGATCAAAGTCAATCACCTAAAGTGTAATTGTTAGAGTTTGAACCATCCCAACGTCAATCATTGTTTTTTTCCATATCAGGAAATTATTTTGATGTTGTCATGTTTCCACATAAATGTTTTGAAAGAAGTGAAGTCACTAAATCAACAAAAGAAAGTAGCTTCCTTTTAGGAAGCCTCACATGATTTAAACTTATTTTTTCATAATTTTCATTTGTTGACAATGCCGTCACAATATCACAAACTAATCATTTTCTTCCTTCCTTGGATATACAACATAGAACAACCATAGAAACCATTTCCCATACCATTAATTTTTAGTGCAAGAAAATAAATGACAAATAAATGGTTTTATTTTTCATAGTACTTGAACAACACCTGACTACGAACAAAGTGTGCTCAAATGCTAATCCACCATTTCTACACCTGCGCCATCACCTTTCTCATGGTGCAGGCTTCAGAGGCACATGTATAGGTTCTAGAAAAGAAGGTCCAAGTTCCAGAGGTTCAGAGGGAGTCAAGTTCTAGCTGGAGCTTGCAGATTCAAAGGGAAACTTTGCAGCCCAAGAATAGCGTGTGGTCAGTGGAGAGAAAGGGTTCTTCAAAAAATGCCAAGAAGCAATCATGGAGAAAATGGAAGAAATTTCAGGAGAAGAAGAAGAAGCAATATGCTTCCAGTGATAGTGATACTTCTGAGAGAGGCATAGTTCATATTATAAGGATTGCTATAGTGGTGAGTGCCACGAGTTGGGTGAGTGTTGTCAGTAGTGATGATGATGATGAGTTACTTCCTAGTCTTGGAAGTACCTCCCTCGCTAAGAGGGAGTGTTTATTTTTGAGTAGCTTGGGAGGTACTCTAAGCCCTAGGGTTCAGGGTTTGGAGGTTGGAGCACCACAAGAGTCACTTGTGGGCTTGGAACCCAAGGTTGGGTTTTTTCACCCATTGATGTTTGGGCCAAAACCATGGAGAATTTTGGACATGTGATGGATGGAGATGATAGAGGATGACGAGGATAATCCAATGCTTCAAGAATTACAAAATTCGAAGTGTTCTTAATGAGTTATAAATTTTTTAAGGTTGATAATGAGTTTTTGGCACATAAGTCATGTAGGTTTGGAGTGCATTTTCCAAAAGACATGTCTATTCGAGTATCCATTATAAAGTGTATAAATAGAAGGTGAGAGAACTCATTTTAGGCATCCAATGTGCATCCATTCATAGGATATACACTTATGAGGTAGCTGAGTTAGCTAAGGAGGTAGACCGAGCTTGTTTGGGACTGTTTTTGTGGGTATATTTGTATCTTACAGTGCCACAATACTATAGGAAGCTACAACATTGTTAAGGGAAATTTGGTGTGTTGTCACTCCTAGAGACAACCTTGAGTTGTAAAAAGACTAGTGCCTAGGACATCTTAAATGCAAGGAGTTTCTGATATAATTGATAGCATTAGACAATAATATGGCTTCCTTACTACAGACCAATAGTAGAAATTTGGTGATAGTGGGACCAAGCCTTCAGAGATAAACGTAACAACTAGGAATACTTCTGAGGATTCTGTACGAGACTAAATAAGTAGATGCATCAGATAGCTACAAATAATCTTGCTGCAAAGAGGGCCTACTATTAAAATGATAAGCAGACATCAAAGTATGTGTAAGCAGAAACTATGAAGGAATATTAAGTGAGATATACACTATAAATGGGCTTATATTAAAATAAGAATCCATAAAGTGTTTATTAGAAGAATTAGGGAAATGAGTTAGGAAGTGAACAAAGTATCATTCTTGAGCAATATTTAAAGTGTTTAAAATGTAAATATATGAGTACCAACTACGATAAATTCATATCCAATACAAAGAACTCACATTTCATAACATTAGATACCAGAAAATGGATGGAAACGAAGTGAACACTTATATATAATCAAACAGGAACGAGTACAAACGGTATAGAGTTTCATGTGGAATCCTTTTCAACAGCAAAAATATTTATATCAAGTCCCAATGGGTTATTTAACATCAATTATTCAGATCATACCAAAATACATACAAAGAGCGCAATTTAGTTGATATTCTCTCCAAAATCTGGAACCCTCTATATGTCTTTCCTCTTTGCTTTTATAACATTCTGATGTTCTATATGCAGAAAGATATTTTGGGAAAATATGTTTTCCGCATGCCTGTATGCAGTTTCAAGTATTAATCAAAAATAAAAATTGATGTTGGGGTAGAACACCTCCCATCATCTTACAAAGTGGGCATAAAGCCATTTCTAATGGAAATACAAAAAGCTTACTAACTGAAAGTAAAAATGCAAGAGTGAAATCTGAATTTCACTCGAAATTAAAAGTAAAAAGAAAATAAAGTAAAAGACCACGTAGGCCCAATCATGAGTTATCATTGTTTTTGGTGAGGTGGAGTCGGGGCTGCTACTGGAGAAGGCAGTACTGTGGCTGTAGAAGAGCTGGCTTTCTTAGTGGTAGATAGAGTTGATAGGGACGCAGATGCGGTGACTGATGAACTCCTATGATCACTACACCTCTGCTAGATGTCAGTTTCAGGACCAGGTATTGCAAGGAAATCATCGACTAGAGCATGCACTTCTGTTAGTTTGGCATAGTTCTCTTGGGTGGGAAACCGTTGCTTAACTTGATAGAGGAGAGATAATTCCTTACCGAGTGTGGAAATTATTGTTTCGGCTTTAGGCTGAGCGGTTTTCTCAGACGGTGTATTTGTCTGATTCATCACCTCTATCAATTTGCACTTGTATACTTGTAACGGTTGAAGTACTGCATTTATAGGCTACCAACATGATGGGAGGCCGGTGAGTGTTAGTTCAGTCCATTCTGTTTCAAACCATCCCAAGCTCGTCACCATCTGTTCCAAACTGCCCACTGCAAGGTTGTGCACGGCTTCCTTTTCCATCACCCTCCTGCATTCTGCTACCTCCTTGAACCTGTCTTTGATTCCCCATTTGGAAAATTCTTCTAAGCTCATATAATTTAGGAAGGTAATATACCTTCTAGAACTTTCAACCTTAGTTGAAGCGTCTGTATGCCCTTCATGTAGAGTCCTTCTGAATTGGAGAAACATGGCCATCTTTTCTTCAATTAAGGTCAGAAAGGCCCAACGCTTCTTTACCTCCATGATGATGTCTGTCCAGATTAAGCATTGGGATTCCAAGAGGGTCATATTTCCTTTCATCCGGCTCGTCAGGTCCCTAATATTCTTTTCCTGTTGTAGCCTCTCTTGTTTCCCCTCTTCTATTTCTTTCTGCAAAGCTGCTACCATCTTGGTATTCTCCTTGAGACGGGCCTCGAGCTCATGAATATTTTGTTGTGCAGTTTGAGCCTACTTCTCTGCTACCTGAAGGTCGGCCAGTGTTGTGGTTAGCTGTTTCGGAAGTGAGCTAGATACTTCAGGAAGTGGCATGGAGCATATGTGTGTATCCCAGGTTCTTTGCAACTCATCCATCTTCTGCTGGAGGGCAGTCATCTCGCTAGTAATTTTAGCCCTCTCCTCTTTCTCCTTAGCTAGGGAGTCTGCTAGGTCAGCCTTGTCCTTTTACACCTGGGCTAATTCAGCAGTTTTCACACACTGAAAGCTAGACATGTTCAGTTTATGCTTCAGAGCTACGACCTGTTTCTGCAACTCCGAGATGACATGACCCTGAGGGTCTGCTTTATCGCTCCCTTTTCCCTTCACAGCCGCTTGAAGACTCCATAGGTCGTTTGAAAGCGCTTGGGCATTGGTCTTCTCCACCCTAAGGTTCTCAACTGCTTGGTTGTATTTGGTTTGCAACTTCCTTAGGGTGAGAGAGAGATTCACCACCTCATCCTTCAACATGTCATCGAAACACTCGAATAGATTGCATTTATCAATCGGGGGAACTTGTGACATGTTTACTGCCACCTCCAGAGCTCTGTAGCTGGTGGTCCCAGCCTGTTAGGTCCCTATATTAATAGTGTAGTCCCTTTTTATGTTATTGTAGCCCCCCTTATTGTCATTGTTGTACCCATGTAACCCCAATATTTTTATTATTGTGC